>OX276335.1:172983370-173129675 GCA_946251815.1 Dasysyrphus albostriatus
AAGAATAAAAACGGGAAGATGGTCGGAGGAGATGAAACGGGAATTCGAGAGAAGAATGCGAAGAGTGAGCTTGGAAGAGGGAGCAGAGGATTCAGAAAATCAGATAGGGGAGAGGATTAAGAGAGAGATTGAACAAAGTGAGGAGGTAGGGGGAAGGCAAAGGAAACAGAAAAGGAGAGGATGGTGGGATGAAGAATGTAGGGAGAAAAAGGAAGAAGTAAGAAAGGAGTTAAGGAGGTGGAGGAAGAGTATCGGGACGAAGGAAAAATACAGGGAGCGAAAAAGAGAATATCAAGCGATGATTGAGAGAAAGAAAAGAGAGGAGCAGGATGAGATGATAAGAGAAATTGCAGAGGCCAATACCGAAAACAAAGTGTGGGAAATAATAAATAGAGATAGAAAGAAGAGAAAGACGATGGGGGAAGGGATTGAAGAAGAGGAATGGAAAAAATATTTTATGAGTCTAATTGGAGGGGTGGAAGAAAGAGTGAGAATGGGAGGACAGGTAACGAGAAGAGCGGAAGATGAGACCGAAATTAGTAAGGAGGAGATCAGAAAGGTGGTTAGAAGACTCAAAGAAGGAAAAGCAATGGGAACAGACGGTATACCTAATGAAGCGTGGAGATATGGAGGAGAACAAGCTATAGAGGTAGCATGGGGCATCTGCAGGAAGGTGTGGAGAGAAGATGGATGGCCAGAGGGGTGGAAAGAGGGAGTAATTGCCCCGATAATAAAGAAAGGTGTAGGAACAAAGGTAGAAGAATACAGAGGAGTAACGCTCATGCCATCGCTGTATAAAATATATACGACGGTTTTAGCGAAGAGGTTAGAAGAAGAAGCGGAGGAGAAAGGGATGATACCACCAAATCAAACGGGTTTCAGAAGAGGAGTAGGAACGATAGACAACGTATATATGCTGAACTATTTGGTGAACAAAGAGGTTGCAGAGGAGAGGAGCAAGCTAGTGGCACTGTTTATAGATTTAAAAGCTGCGTTTGACTCAGTAGACAGGAAAATTATGATGGAGGCGTTGGAGGAAAGAGGAGTGAGAGAAGGGCTCAGGGAAAGAGTAGGGGAGGTCTAAGAAGAAACAACGAGTAGAGTGAAATCTGCAGGAGTGATGGGGGAAACATTTTGGACGGGAAAGGGGGTAAGACAGGGGTGTCCGATGAGCCCAATACTGTTTAACTTGTTGACAGCGGATATAGAGGATGAACTGGGTAAAGGGAGCTGGGGAGGGGTAAAAGTGAGAGGAAAAAGAATTTGCTCGCTGGCATACGCAGACGATGTGGTGGTAATGGCGAAAAATGAAGAGGAGATGCAAAGCATGATAAGAAGACTGGAGAAGTACTTTGAGAGGAAAAGACTGGAAGTAAATGTGGGAAAGACGAAAGTGATGAGGTTCAGGAAGGGAGGAGGGAGGAACACAACAGTAGACTGGAGATGGAGAGGAAAGAAGATCGAAGAAGTAAAAGAATTTAAATACCTGGGGTATGTGTTCAAAAAAAATGGAGGGCAGGAAGCACACATAAAGGACAGAATAAAAAAGGCAGCAGTGGCCATGAAGGAAGCATGGGGGATTGGAAGGAGGAAATTCGAGAAGGATTGGGAGAGGAAGATGTGGCTTTTTGACACTCTGGTGTGGACGGTGATGGGATATGGGGCGGAAGTATGGGGATGGGAGGAGAGACAAGAAATGGAAAGGGTGCAAGAGAGGTACCTCAAGTGGACGCTAGGGGTAGAATGGCAAACTCCAGGGTATATGGTAAGAGAGGAAACAAAACGAGATAAGAAAATGATTAGAGCACGGAAAAGGGCATGGAATTATGAACAGAAATTAACAGATGGAAAAGGAAGTGACATAGCAAGGGAATGTTTAGAGGAGATGAAAGAGAGACAGAGAGATGAACGGGGAAGAGGGTCACGATGGGAACAAGGAAGAGACAAAATAAAGGGAAGAGAAGGCAGTATGAATGGATACGAAGCAATAAAAAGAAAAGACTGGGGAGAGCAAGAGAAGGAAAGAAGGGAAAGAATAAGAGAATCCAGTTACAATAGGTGGTACAAAGAAATAATGACAGAAGGGATTCCACAATATTTAACAGCGGGTTGGAAGACAGAAAGAACAAGGAGAATTGCAAGAGTCAGGCTAGGGAATGAGGTGAGGGAAAGATGGTACTGGAAACGCGAAGAGGAGAGAATATGCAGAATATGTGAGGGTGAACAAGAGACATGGGAGCATGTATTAGAAAGATGCAGATCTGTCGGAGATGAAAGAAAATCAATAGGGGAAAGGATGAAGGAAATAATGGACGAAACGGGGAAGGGAGAAGAGTGGATAAAGGAACTAGAGGCAGTAAGAAAAGATAAGATGATAGAGAGGGGTGGAGAGGGAGCAGAGTAAGGAAGCGGGAGACTTGTAACCCTTAGGGGAGCCAATACAAATCAATGTAATGTAATGTAATGTAATAATAATAATAATAATAATAATAATAATAATAATAATAATAATAATAATAATAATAATAATAATAATAATAATAATAATAATAATAATAATAATAATAATAATAATAATAATGATAATAATAATAATAATAATAATGATAATAATAATAATAATAATAATGATAATAATAATATAAATTTTTTTGCCGAGTCCGAACGGCCAGATGAGAAGCACTTATTCTTAACAAGTTTACTCTTGGAGGATTTGTCAGTTCCTCGCAAGAGGTAGTACCTCGGGAAAAACATTTCAGTTTTTAGGTGGCAACGGCCCAGAACTTCGGCATCAAAGCCCAACGCACTGATCATAACCATAATGACACGGTATTTATATAAAGTTGAGTTAAACTTGGGTGAATTTTTTGACAAAAAATAACTGTTAACTATATCCAACAAAATTAGAATTCCTAACCATTAAGCTGGAAGTTTTTTTTGCCCGGGGCCAGGTATGTTTCAAGATAAGAAGGTTTTTATAATACAAATTCTAGATACTACTGAAATTAATCACCCAAGTAGAAGACTTACCATTAAGGATTAAACTTGTTGAATTATTGATTCAAAAAAACTTTTAATAGGATTTAGTCCTTAAAATTGGCGTTTCTTCCAGCTTACTCACTGAGACTCATCAGTAAACTGATTGACAAAAAATCACTGTAAACTAAATCTAACAAGATTAGAACTCGTAATCATTAAGCTGGAAGTTATTCGACAAATCTTCCAAGAGTATACTTGTCATACAAAAAATGCTTCTCATCTAGTCGTTTGGGCTCGGCAGAAAATTGTATTTGTATTTTGTAAAATTGTTATTCCTACCAATTACACGCACACAGGAATGGTTGAGAGTTGTCTCTACGCCCTGTCGCCGGCAGGACTTTTTGGCCCCAATGGTTTCTTTTCTTAACTCAATGCCAACTACTATTTCCAGGTGGTTTCATTCTTTATCAAATATGACATGATACCCAGTTTTTTTACAACTTTCAAAATTTGCCAAAAAACGCCCCACTGTCCAGGAGGCAGGCAGTAATTTTGTTGGTTTACTTAAGAAGTAACAAAAAAAACATTTCATCCTTTATCATTAATTTACACCCAATAGTGTCGGCAGTTCCCAGACTATATTTTCGTTTGCTAGGTTCCACCATAGACGAAGCTTGTTTTTGCAGGTGGCCTTGAAGTCCCTTATCTCTAGGACCAGACCTTTAATATAACTCCAATGACGGGGAGCCGGAATAGCTACTCCTTGTAGTAGTTCAGTCTGATTTTCTTATATAAAATAGAAATTTAAAAAAAATCGTTTCTTAAAATAAAAACTAATAACAGCGGTGAACAAAAACGAATTCACAAAATTATTGTGACGACTGTTTACAATACACAATATTCAGAACCTTGCTATAGGTAGCGTAGAAGAAAAGAATAGCTTCGCATGTTTTTATATTCTTCTTATTTGTTTTTTTTTCACTTGGATTAGGATAGAATTTTGTCTACCACCCACACGTTTGTTCACGCTCTTTGGTTTTTTGTTATATTTATGTTAAAAATAAAACTGAAAAAATTACCTTCAAGCGCTCTTCAATATTGCGTCTTTCATTGCCCTCTAGTCTCCGTAACTCGTCATCAGATAACAAACTTAAATTTGGTGGCATTGTGGGAGGTGGAATTGAAAAATGTGTAAGAAACGGTAAAGGGGTGGGAAAGACAATAGGAGCTTGTGGAATTGGCATCGGTACTCTGTAAAGATTAGGAATAGCGGTATTTTCTGAAAGTTATAATTTAATAGAAAATGATATCGTCTTTAATATTAGTTTTATGTGACATACGATTTGATTCATCATATACGTTTCTTGTCGAAGGGTCTATTGGTTGTGCATTGACAAGAGCTGCTGGTTCTTCTCTTGGAGCAGGGGAATTTGCATAATTATTGTGAAGAATGTTGAGTCTGCATGTTGGACACGTTTGCTGACGTTGGAACCACGAACGTAGACAACTGGTATGAAAAATATGCCCACAAGGTAATTTCTTAGAATTGACAACCATGTCTTCTCTGAAAATTTTGATTCATCAGTTTTTTATTTTGAAAAATTTTTTATTATTTATTATCTTCCTATTTATTACAACGGCAAAAAATTTTGGCATTTTTTGCTTAAAAAATTAGAATAAACTTTTCCGAGACGTTCTTAAATGAAATACTTAACCTTATCTGAGACAATTTCCGTTTCAAGAAAAAGAAACGTCATTTATTACAGGTTAAACATAGTGTGCGGTTCAATGCAAACAAAAAAACAATTTTCCACTATTCTGTGCATAATTTTGTATAATATTCAAGATAAAAAATGTTTGCCTTTGCCTAAGCCACCTGTTAAGCTAATAATGTATCCTAAATTAATTAAAGGCAATCCTTAAAATTAAAAGCAATTATTTTTGTATGCAAACAAGATTGTTTCCCATTTTAAGCTTACAGTTTACTAATTAAAGAAAATTAATTAAAATTATTGACTCAATAGTGATTCAATGACTTAGGCCAAATCAAACCTTTTTCGCCTTGCAACAAACATTTTAAACAATTTTCCACCTATTCTGTGCACCAAATTAATACATTTACAAAAATATTGTTCTTAAGGATGAGGTATGGGAGAACATTTATTATTCACTTCATGAAAACGGAAATTTGAACTCACTAGAGGACAGATATCTGTTTGGCTTCAGCTAACGCAGCGTTAAACATATCTTATACTACGCTTTCATTAGACCAAGTGAAGTGATTTCGTTGAAAATTTTAAATTTTTAAATTTTTTTTGGCTTCAGCTAACGCAGCGTTAAACATATCTTATACTACGCTTTCATTAGGCCAAGTGAAGTGATTTCGTTGAAAATTTTAAAATTCGATACGAAATCATTTTATTTCCAATGCAAATTCTGATTTTGAAATGAGATAATTTCAAAAAAAAAAAAAAATTGCACGGAATTAGGTGGGAAATTGAGTCAAACCTAACGAACACAATAAGTTACAGTTTGAACAGCTCTGAAAAGATTTTGTATGAAAATACCAGAACAGAAATTAAAAAAAAAAAAAACAAAAAAAGCGACTAACAGCCTGTTGAAATTCTAAAATGAAATGAGCAAAACAAAACAAAATTACACTTTTTGTGACTTGCGAAATTTCCTCATTTCGGCTCTAATGAAAACGTATTATCACCGTCGCTTTTAATAATCTAACTGCGGCGTTAAAATGCTCTTTGTTTGACAAAACCTAACTCTCTAGGAACACATTACCAAAAATTACAACTTGCGGTCAAAGATAAAGGTCTTGATTTGCAAAATAAGCTGTACAATGATCTCAAATACATTATTCCGGAGAAAAATAAAGTCTCGCAAAAACTGGAAAATATTAAACAGAATATTGTGAGGATTAATAAGACTTTGTTAGACCTTTCTCAAGGAGTTCAACAGCTGGAAATCGCAACCTGATGCACCATACATTACCCGAGATGTCAAAACTTGAACGCGAAAAAATGTTAACAAATGCTATACTGCGCGGCAATCCAATGATGAAGGACAAAGACATATGCAACATTTGTTCAGAATTTTATGTAACTTGGTTGAGTGCAGTCCAACCGCTGTTTTGCAAAAGCTCTTCCGCATATACCCTATAAATGTTTTTGACATCTACACGGTAGTGATCCAGAAATTTAGAACCACTGAAGACAAGAATCGACTATTCGAAATAATTGACAACCGACGGATAAGGACAAATAATTACGGAACGTATAAACACGCTTGGTCTTAGGTCAATTAATACGGATTCACCAAATTATTTTACTTGTTTCTCGGTTTCTTAGCTGGATATCTTCCTTGTCAATAATACTAATAATGTTTTTTTTTTATTCGCAATTATCAGCCTTAGCATACTCAAAATATAATCTTATTTTTGCAAATTTCAAAATCGTACGTAAAAATGTTACTAGCAGAGGTTTCAAAAACCTAAACTTATCTCACTTGGAACAGGTTAGGTATCAAATGAATTGGCAACGCTTTTAGTTTATTGACTCATCCGATGATCAGATTAATTATTCAAATGCCATTAATAAACTCTCATGTACCACTTACAACAATGGGCATACAAAACACAAAAACTTTTGGTTCACAGTAGAAATTAATGCTGTAATGAAACTATTGAAAAACATAAAATCGATGCCTGCAGGCGCCCCATGTGGCATTCTTTTACACTTAATTATCAACTTTGCATAACAACCGAGGTCACTTGTCTAAGATGTTTAGTTCTGAAACCGGAGTAGAACGTTAGTTGGCATGGCGTTGAGAAAAAAACCATATTATTATCATTATTATTATTATCATTATTATTACTATTATTATTATTATCATTATTATTATTATTATCATTGTCATTATTATAATTATTATCATTATCATTATCATCATTATCATTATTATTATTATTATTATTATTATTATTATTATTGTTATTATTATTATTATTATTATCATTATTATTATTATTATTATCATTATTATTATTATCATTATTATTATTATTACTATCATTATTATCATTATTATTATTATCATTATCATTATTATTATCATTATCATTATTATCATTATCATTATTATTATCATTATCATTATTATTATCACTATCATTATTATTATCATTATCATTATTATTATCATTATCATTATTATTATCATTATCATTATTATTATCATTATCATTATCAATATTATTATCATTATCATTATTATTATCATTATCATTATTATTATCATTATCATTATCATTATCATTATTATTATCATTATCATTATTATTATCATTATCATTATTATTATCATTATCATTATTATTATCATTATCATTATTATTATCATTATCATTATTATTATCATTATCATTATTATTATCATTATCATTATTATTATCACTATCGTTATTATTATCATTATCATTATTATTATCATTATCATTATTATTATCATTATCATTATTATTATCATTATCATTATTATTATCATTATCATTATTATTATCATTATCATTATTATTATCATTATCATTATTATTATCATTATCATTATTATTATCATTATCATTATTATTATCATTATCATTATTATTATCATTATCATTATTATTATCATTATCATTATTATTATCATTATCATTATTATTATCATTATCATTATTATTATCATTATCATTATTATTATCATTATCATTATTATTATCACTATCATTATTATTATCATTATCATTATTATTATTATACCCTCGGGGGTTTGTTGTTTTCCCCTAGAGGGCGCGTCCTCAGGTGGCGGATAGAGGAATGCTCGGCAGAAATGCAGGGTAAAGTGGGAAATAAAATACCACTCGCGGACCAACAAAACAACTATGTGAAGGGACACAGAATTTAAACCAAATATGGATAGAGAAAATAGTAGGAGAAACCTTACGGTGCAGGGATTCGGATCCCCAGTACCGGCGTCTGTCAGGGGTGAGCACGCGGGCCCCGGGACGTCGTCATCCAGCGACCGCAATACAAGTTCAGCGATCAAGACCCCGGGAGTGGCACGCTTGGCTCCCGTTGAACAAAATGTTACAAGTGAACCCAGAAGAGATCCATTCAGGAGAGGCACACGTATACAACGCACACCACCACCTGAAGTAAAAACCCCTGCCGGGCCGACTTTGCCATTGGCAGAAAAACCCTCAGCAGCTAGGGATATTTTCGAGGAGCCTATGCCGAAAACAGCGTGCACAAGCACAGAACAGGATTTGATGAGGCTCAACAATGCAGTAGAAAAGCCACTGAGCCAGGAGGAAAGTGGAGAAAACATGAACAGTAGAGCTTCTCTAGAACAGGCTAAAGCGCAGCAAGCCACGCCTGCAGCAACAGCTAAAGAAAAAGAAACTATACCTGAACCTCCAGGAAAGCCTTCATCTGAAGCTGGTTCAAACAACATCTTTACGAAAGAGCTGCAGAAGTGTATGGACGTTGTAAAAACGATGAGATTGGCATGCAACAAGCAAAAAAATATCAGCCTCGATATTAAAAATGGCATTTCAGTTCTGGAAGAGTTACTCGACAAGCTCAAGTGGGAAAAGAATAGAAGCGCCGAAAAAGTAAAATCCACAACCATGGAGAAGGACATTCCAATCAGAGGAGATATGTCGATCCAAACGAACGCCAACAAGAGGCCACCATCAAGTCCTCTGAAAAAGGTTCCAGACAAAAGAAAGAGAAACCCCTCGTTTCCAGAACTAGAACCAACAAGATCTCAGAGGAGCGCCCCTGTGAAAGATCCTCTAATGGTGACAGCTCCTGAACAAGAAAGCTATGCCAAAACCCTCAAGGAAAACGCCATAGATGTGACCAAGGCAACTCAATTCGTAAATATGAGAGAGGACATTGGTAAACCAAAAAGCAAGGCAAGGGAAAACCAGAAGAAGAAGAAAAAGAAGAAACCTAGACGAAACCAAAACCTCGAAGCTATACTTATAAAGCCGAAGGGGAAGGAAACTTATTCTGACATTCTGAGAGAAATTCGGAATAAGGCTAATCCAGATAAGACAGAAACAGTGGTGAAAAAGATTCGAGAAACCAAGAAGGGAGATGTCTTGATAGAGCTCGGGGCAAAAACAAAAAACAAGACAGCCTTTGGAAACTCCCTTAAGGAAATATTAGGAGAAAAAGCAGTAGTTCAAGATCTCGAACCCAAGATCACACTTGAAATCAGAGACCTCGATGAACTTACAACAGTGGAAGAAGTCCAAGAAGCAATACAGAAGAAATTTGGTGACCTTATAACAGAGGTAAATATTGGAGTCACCGGTAAGAACAAAAGATCCTTGAAGATGGCTATAATCAGGATTAACGCTAAGGCTGCCCAAGAGTTGCTGAAGACCACCAAAATTAAAATTGGATGGACACACTGTCAAATCAGGAGAAGAACAGAAATAACGCGGTGTTTCAAATGCTTCGGATATGGCCACAAACAGTCGTCCTGTACCAACGTGGACAGAAAGGGCCTAGAAATCTGTATTAACTGTGGCGAGAAAGGCCACAAGAAGATGGAATGTAAGAACCCGTCAAAATGTTGCCTCTGTGTGGAATTGGAAGCAACACCATCCCTAAATCACGTCCCAGGCACAGGAAACTGCCAAGTGTTTAGGAAAGCACTTGAACAGGCGAAAAAGGCCTCCTCAAAATGACCATAATTCTCCAGGCGAATGTCCACAGAAGTCTCACGGCGGACAGCCTCCTGACTAAACTTGTCAAAGACCTGCGAGCAGAGATTGTTATCGTAAGCGAGCAATACTGCGATAAGGATGGACCAAATTGGATACCGGACCTGCTTAAGACTGCTGCTATTTGGATCCCCGACACAAGGAAATTTCTAATTGAGAGAAAAGGAGCAGAAAGAGGTTTCGCATGGGCAAAAAGAGGACGATTAACAATAGTTAGTATCTATTTCAGTCCAAATGACAGAATCGAAGAGTTCCGCAAGAAACTGGAAGACTTAGAGGACTTTCTCACCGAAACCGATGGAGACATCTTAGTCGCTGGAGACTTCAATGCCAGAGGACAGGAGTGGGGTATGCCAACTACAGACTCTCGAGGAAGGCAAATACTCGAGATGGCTGCAAGACGCGGCCTCAGTGTAGCCAATCTTGGAAGCACACCCACCTTCAGGAGACCTGGCAACGCTGGTACCATCCCGGATGTCACCTTTGCATAGGGCTGTAAAAGTAACGACAAAATCAGTACCCGCATGTTTACGTTACTTTTGGGTCGAGTACTCGTTACTAAAATATCGTTACTCGTTACTCTCGTTACTTTCGTTACAAACGTATGCGGTATTAAAAATCGAAATCTTCAGAATTTATTTGATGTACCTTAACAATGCAATTTCAGGGCCACTTGAAAAGATATATTATTTGTTCCCAAAAATATAATTTTTTGTCCATCTATCAAGCCATTAACTGTCAAATTTTATTGAAGGATGGCTGCGATCTAAATGAATTAAGAAACCTCTGAAAAGTCTAAAAATATTTGCTCTGAAAATCGAAATTTTTCAGAATTAATTTTATGTACCGGAGTAATGCGATTTTAGGGCCTTAGAGTGACATTTGGAACGAAATACTATTTTTGCCCTCAAATATAGTTTGTTGTCTTTTTGTCAAGCCATAAATTGTCAAATTCCATTGAAGGATGGCTGCAATCTAAATAAATTAAAAAAACCTCTGAAAAATCTAAATGTTTGCTCTGAAAATCGAAATTTTTCAGAATTAATTAAATGTACCTCAACAAGGCCTTAGAGAGTGTCATTTGGACGAAAAATTATTTTTTGCCTAAAACATAGTTTGTTGTCCATCTGTTAAGCTATTAATTGTCAAATTCCATTGAAGGATGGCTACAATAAAGATAGATTAAAATTCATCTTAAAAATCAGACACTTTTACGGGTTATTTACTCCTCCGGAAAAATAGATCTCTATACCGATTCATGTTTAATTCATACACAAAAACACAAAAGAAATATAAAAGCGTTACTCTGGTTGGTATCGATGCAAGGAATATTTCTCATGTGGTATTTTATTTTCGTTTCGCACATGCGAAAAATGTGACATGCATAATGTGCGATAAGGAATTGTTTGTATGGTATATACCAAGTAACGAAATCGTACGAGTAACGACATCATTTAGGTAGTAACGTTTCGTTACTTGGTATAGAAGTGAATACCCGCATCTTAGTAACGAATACATACGATTCGTTACAGCGCTACCTTTGCATCTGATTGCGCTCTACCCAGGGTTAAAAATTGGAGAGTCATTGAAGATTACACTGGCAGTGACCATCAATATATAGTCTTCGAACTTTCGGGAAGTCGAACAAACCCGAACCAAAATCAAACGCAAGCCCCAAAATGGTGCCTGAAAAGACTCAACGAAGAGCTATATGTTTCAGTGATCGAAGAAGGGAAGTCAACGGTCCTCCAAACAACAGGAACTGCAGAAGCCACTGCCTTAGCAACTATGCAGCTCATACATCGAGCATGCAATACAGCAATGCCAAGGAAGACCAATAATAGAGGCCGGAACCCGGTTTACTGGTGGACAGATGAAATAGCTGCACTGCGCAGAAGTTGCCTTCGACTCAGACGAAGAGCAACCAGAGGAAGGAGAAGAAATTCCGATCCAGCAGCGGAATACCTCATGGAGTTCAAGAACAAACGAGCCGAGCTGAAAAGAGCAATCAAACTCAGCAAGAAGCTAAAATGGGAAGAACTACGAAATGACGTTGACAGAGACCCCTGGGGACTAGGATATAAACTGGTCATGCGAAAACTCGGAGCACAGGCAGCAAACCCAGTTCTCAACGCAGAAATGATGGAACGGATCGTGAACACACTTTTCCCAATTCATTCCGATAGACCACTCGATACGACTTTAGATCCCGAGCTGGAAATACCACCCTTCAACGAGGAAGAACTTAAAGAAGCTGTAAATTCACTTCAGAGAAAGAAAGCCGCTGGCCCCGACGGAATACCAGCAGAGATACTGAAGCTGACTGCCCAAACGTGCCCCCAACTACTGTTAAAAACGTTTAATCATTGCCTGCAAGAAGGAGTTTTCCCTAAGAACTGGAAGATGCAGCGATTAGTACTGATCAGCAAAGGTAAGGGTGATCCAAACACCCCCTCAGCATATAGACCTTTATGCATGCTAGATACGACAGGAAAGCTATTGGAGAAAATGATAAAAACTCGACTCATAGCCGCAGTCCAAAGAACAGGAGATCTATCCGAAAGACAGCATGGTTTCAGAAGGGGACGCTCTACGGTCGGAGCGATCGAGGAAGTGGTAAATGCTGCCCATTTAGCACACCGCGGAAGCCACTATTCGAGGAAAATAGTTCTTCTAGCAACTCTAGATGTTAGAAATGCCTTCAATTCTGCCAGATGGAGTGACATGCTACACGAACTTGAAAATACTTTCAAAATCCCAGATTATCTCCTACGTATAATCAGGGACTACCTCAAAGACCGAGAGCTAATCTACAACACCACAGATGGCCAGAAAAAGAAGAAGATCAACTCTGGAGCAGCTCAAGGCTCGATCCTGGGACCTGACCTCTGGAACATCTCATACAACGGCATACTCTGTATGGATATGCCAGAAGACTGCTTTCTCGTTGGGTATGCTGACGACATCGCAGCTGTGATCACAGCAGAGGACTCAGAAAAGGCACAGTGGAAGCTTAACCAGGTCATGCGTAGAGTACACCTGTGGATGAGGGAACATTGCCTGCGCTTGGCAACAGAAAAAACAGAAATAGTTCTGCTTACCAGAAAAAGAATCCCCACTCAAATAGATTTCCAGGTTGGATCCGAGTTAATCAGAAGCAGTGAAGCCATCAAATATCTGGGACTTACTCTCGATTCTAAACTTTCTTACTGGCAACATATAAAGAAAGCGGCGGATCGCGCATCAAAGGTGACAGCATCTCTAAGCAGGCTAATGGGAAATACAGGCGGACCTTCAGCAAGCAAACGGAGACTACTGATGGCGACAACCCAATCCATTCTCCTCTACGGAAGCGAAATTTGGGCCGATACACTCCGACAAGAAAAGTATCGCAAGCAGATGGCAGCGATACAGAGACGTGGAGCCTTACGAGTGGCCAGCTCCTACCGCACGGTCTCGGAACCAGCCGTCTTGGTAGTTGCAGGAGTAACGCCAATAGACCTTCTGGCGGCAGAACGTAAGTACGTGTACAAAAAGAAAACGGAAATTGGAACTGAGCTGGCAGCCACAGAAGCAAAGACAATTACGAAACAGAAGTGGCAGGAACGATGGGAAGCTGAAAGCAGAGGGCGTTGGACTGCGAGGCTCATCAGAGACGTAGCTGAATGGGGAAATCGAAAACACGGTGAAGTGGACTACTACGTCACCCAATTCCTCACTGGACACGGGTATTTCAACGCATTCTTGTTCAAAATAGGCAAAGTAAGAAGCCCCTCCTGTCAGTATGGAGACTCGTACTCCGATGACGTCAACCACACTGTCTTTGAATGCACCAGATGGGAAACCCTCCGCCTGGTCCTGCACAGAAACATTGGCGAATTAAATCAAGAGAACATCATCCCAAAGATGCTCGAAAATGAAGATCAATGGAAGCAAATTAGTGCCTACCTGACTGAGATGCTGAGAACCAAGAAAAGGGAAGAGCAAGTTCAAGAGGAGACCGAACCCGCTTATTAGACAGGACTCCCCCCTTGAAGTAATACGAAAGTGGTCCCGAGGGGGGATCATCGAGACACTTTTGAAGGTTTAGCCGGTATGCCAAGGTTGAAATCCCTTGGAGAGTCCGGCACACGGGGAGGTATGGATACCTCCTTATGGTGCGTAACGCATTCCCCAAAAGTAAAAAAAAAAAAAAAAAAAAAAAATCATTATTATTATCATTATCATTATTATTATCATTATCATTATTATTATCATTATCATTATTATTATCATTATCATTATTATTATCATTATCATTATTATTATCATTATCATTATTATTATCATTATCATTATTATTATCATTATCATTATTATTATCATTATCATTATTATTATCATTATCTTTATTATTATCATTATCATTATCATTATTATTATCATTATCATTATTATTATCATTATCATTATTATTATCATTATCATTATTATTATCATTATCATTATTATTATCATTATCATTATTATTATCATTATCATTATTATTATCATTATCATTATTATTATCATTATCATTATTATTATCATTATCATTATCATTATTATTTTCATTATCATTATTATTATCATTATCATTATTATTATCATTATCATTATTATTATCATTATCATTATTATTATCATTATCATTATTATTATCATTATCATTATTATTATCATTATCATTATCATTATCATTATTATTATCATTATCATTATTATTATCATTATCATTATTATTATCATTATCATTATTATTATCATTATCATTATTATTATCATTATCATTATTATTATCATTATCATTATTATTATCATTATCATTATTATTATCATTATCATTATTATTATCATTATCATTATTATTATCATTATCATTATTATTATTATTATCATTATTATTATCATTATCATTATTATTATCATTATCATTATTATTATCATTATCATTATTATTATCATTATCATTATTATTATCATTATCATTATTATTATCATTATCATTATTATTATCATTATCATTATTATTATCATTATCATTATTATTATCATTATCATTATTATTATCATTATCATTATTATTATCATTATCATTATCATTATCATTATCATTATTATTATCATTATCATTATTATTATCATTATCATTATTATTATCATTATCATTATTATTATCATTATCATTATTATTATCATTATCATTATTATTATCATTATCATTATTATTATCATTATCATTATTATTATCATTATCATTATTATTATCATTATCATTATTATTATCATTATCATTATTATTATCATTATCATTATCATTATTATTATAATTATTATTATTATTATCATTTTTATTATTAATATCATTATTATTATTATTATCATTATTATTATTATTATCATTATTATTATTATTGTCATTATTATTATTATTATCATTATTATTATTATTATCATTATTATTATTATTATCATTATTATTATTATTATCATTATTATTATTATTATTATCTCTCGGGGGTTTGTTGTTTTCCCCTAGAGGGCGCGTCCTCAGGTGGCGGATAGAGGAATGCTCGGCAGAAATGCAGGGTAAGTGGGAAATAAAATACCACTAGTGGACCAACAAAACAACTATGTGAAGGAACCCAGAACATAAACCAAATATGCAGAGAAAAGAGAAAAGGAGTTATTTTACGGTGCAGGGAGTCGGATCCCCAGCACCGGCGTCTGTCAAGGGTGAGCATGCGGGCCCCGGGACGTCGTCATCCAGCGACCGCAAAACAACAAATTCAAACATTGAAACCTCGGGAGTTGCAAACTTGGGTCCCGTGGCACAAAAAGCTACAAGTGAACCCTGTAGAGATCCCTTCAGGAGAGGCTCCTGCGTGCAACGGACACCACCGTCTGCAGCAAAAGCCCCTATAGGTCCGAACTAGCAGTAGATAAAACCCCACCAGAAAGGCCTCCAGCAGCCCAGGGTATCTTCGAGATGGAGACTCCACGCACAGCAAGCAATGGTGCAGCGGAGGACCTGATTGATCTCAACGCTGTATCAGATCAACCTCCATCGGTCCTAATCGAACTTGGCAACGAAGATATCTTACAGGAGATAGAAATATGGGGAAACGCACTGAAGAAGATGAAACTTGCATGCGGGGAACAAAAAAATGTAAGCATGGATATCAAAGTGGGTATTGATACACTGGAAGAGTCATTAGACAAGTTGAAATGGCTCCATAAGAAGAGTAAATATACCTGCCCGTCGAAAACCGCGGAAGAATGTTCAAAAGGAGCAACCAGAGATGTGGGATCTTAAACGAATGAGGATGTAGGCAGACAAGTACCAGCATCAGCAAAGATGCCACCCTCCAGGCCACTCACAAAAAAGCAAGGCAAGAGAACCAGGAAGTCTCCGATCGGTGATAAAAATCACACGGCCCCAGAACACCAATCTTACGTCTCTAAGCCCCAAGAGAAAACAGTTAGAACAGTCAGAGGATACAATGCAGCTCAAGAAACCAGGAAAGCGGAGAATAGAAAACAGAAAACGGAAACGGCGGTCAAAAAACGAAGCTATACTCATTAAACCCAATACGGGTGGAAATTTCACTGACAAGCTCCGAGAAATAAGACAGAAGGTCAACCCGGAGGACACCGAGACAACAGTCAAAACCGTCAGGAAAACAAAAGCTTGAGACGTGTTACTGGAACTGGGACCAAAAGATAAAAATCGATCAACTCTCGAGAAAACCATCCAAAGTATCCTAGGAGATGGGGCCGAGGTCCGAAATCTGGAACCAAAAACCACTTTGGAAATAAGAGATCTTGATGAGCTCACTACAGAAGAAGAAGTGCAGGAAGCTATCAAAAAGAAAATGGGTGGTCAAGCAGCTGATTTCAAAATCTTTGTCACCGGAAAAAACAGAAGCGCTTTGAAGATGGCAATAGTGCAGATAAGCGAACGGACTGCCAGATAAATCTTAAAAAATCCGGTGATATAGGATGGAGCCAATGTAGGATCAGAAGAAGAATAGAGGTCCCAAAATGTTTCAGATGCCTCAGTTACGGACACCTGCAAGCAAACTGCAATGACCAGACAGGAGAAAGCAAGGAATGTGCTTCAACTGTGGAAATGTAGGCCATAAAAGAAAAGAGTGCACAGAACAACCAAAGTGCTATTTATGCGCGAGCCTGGAAAACCATCCATGCGCAATGGATCACGTACCGGGGTCGGGAAAGTGCCAGGTATTTAAGCAGTCACTGGAAGAGACGAAGAAACGGCCTCCTCAAAATGACCATAATAATCCAGGCGAACGTGAATAGGAGTCGAACAGCGGACAACCTCCTGTTCAAACACATAGATGAACTGCAAGTAGACGTCATCATATTAAGCGAACAATATGCCAATAAAAACGAGCAAACCTGGATCTCTGACTCATTAAAAACCGCCGCCTTATGGATCATAAACAGAAACGTCGCCGTAAAAAGCAAAGGATCGGAAAGCGACTTTGCATGGATAAAAATGAAAACTTTACAATAATCAGCACATACTTAAGCCCAAATGATCGCATAGACGAATTCCGGCAAAAACTAGAGGATTTAGAAGATTTCATGTGCGAGACTGAAGGAGAAATCATTGTTAGGCGGAATTTTAGCGCCAGGGGCCAGGAGTGGGGTATGACAACCACAGACTCCCGAGGAAGGCAAACCCTTGAGATGGCAGCGAGGCGTTGCCTTAACGATGTAAACGTAGGAAACACCCCCACCTTTAGAAGAGCAGGGAACATAGGCACTATACCCAATATAACTTTCGCTACAGAAGGTATAATGTCCAAGATTAAGAACTGGAGAGTCATCGAAGACTACACAGGCACTGATCACCAATACATTATCTTTCGTATTGAAGAAAACCGCCAGATCACAAACCGAAACCAAACTCAAGCGATAAGGTGGAATGCCAATAGGATTCACGCTGAGGTATTGAACAGGACGATCGAAGAAGGCAAGATCCCTATACTCCAAATGGAAGGGACCGCTGAAGAGAAAGTTGAGGCCACAATGCAGCTTTTCCGACAGGGATGCGATGCGTCAATGCCCCGAAGGAGCTCTGCTAATAAAAAAAGGAGGCCTGTCTACTGGTGGTCGGATGAAATTGCTGAACTCCGCAGAAGTTGCTTGCATTTGAGGCGAAGTCACCAGAGGAAGAAGAAGACGAGACGAATTTCTTGAGAATGAACTCGAGGTTTTCAAAACAAAACGTCATAAGCTCAGGAGAGCCATAAAAATGACTAAAAAACAGAAATGAGAAGAGCTTCGACAAGAAATTAACAACTATCCTTGGGGACTCGGTTATAAAATTGATATGAAAAAACTTGGAGCCCAGAAGAACACAGCAGACTTAAAGCCAGAAAAGATGCGGCAAATTGTGGACCAATACTTTATTTCCGACTCACCCTACTAGAGCACCCGATAGGGGCCATTACAGACCACGGCAAGAAATACCACACAAAAAAAAAATATGCCACAAAAGCCTTGCAAAATAAAAAGGCTCCTGGAGACAAATCGCCCAATCCTGCCAAGAACTGCTCCTCAACATGTACAACAGCTGCCTAGCTGAGGGTTCTTTCCCCAAATGCTGGAAAAAACAACGACTTGTACTGATAAGGAAGAACAAAGGTCACCCAGATTATGTATGCTGGACACAACAGGAAATTTGGAAACTGAACCAGGTCATGCGGAGGACTAATTCCTGGATGGACGAACATTGGTTGTCACTGGCTACCGAGAAAACCTAAATAGTGCTGCTAACAAGGAAACAAACCCAAACGATAATCGACTTCAGCATCGACAACGAAATAATAACGAGTAAGAACGCAGTAAAATATCTAGGAATAAGACTCGACACAAAGCTCAGTTTCTGGGAACACATACGGTCGGCTGCAGAGCGCGCATCCCAAGTAACAACATCTCTGAGCTGGTTAATGTTAAATGTAGGTGGACCATCCGCAAGTAAACGAAAGCTTCTGATAACGGTTTCACCAACAAAGGCTCGGAAAAAGGTCAGAGAAATCTTAAAAAAACTGATTTTCAAATATTTTTGTTTGCAAAAATTTGTAGCTTTTTCCATGCTAATTTGTTGCTAATTTGTTTGTTCCGCTGGCTTAAAAGTTAGCCAAAAATCAAGCATCTAAAATCTAAAAAAAATGACAAAACCCGAAATTTTTGTTCGTAGCTTTTTAAATGAAAATTTGTTGCTCAAAAATTAATTTTGTCACGTTCATGGATCGTTTTTTATTTAAAACTAAAATTAAAAGCATTCTTGTTAAAGCGAAAAATTGAATAACTCGAAAAGTACTCAGTACTCACAGATATCAAAATTTTTTGATTTCGCCATAAAGTGTCCGCCAAAATAAGGGACGTTATTTACTAAACAATGGCTTTTTTAAAGACTAAAAATAGAGAAAACATAATAATTCAGAATTCTTTGTTGTAGTGAACTTAGAGCAAGCTACATTCTACAATCAGAAGCTCATCATGAGTGCAATTAGTGGTTAGCAATTTAACACAAGCATATAAATAAATCGAAACTAACATAATTAACAAAACTAAAAAATATACAGAATAAGACACATAATATAAAGCACTAAGAGACATAGAAATTCACGAGAGTGCAGCACTGGTTCGCAACAATGTTCTTAAACATATTTTATTAATGTTAAAATTAACAAAGGAAGCGTTCAAATTGAAAAGTTTACACACACGGTAATTGGTTCTATGAAAAGGAACGTGAAAAAGTTCAAATCTTCGTAAATGGTGGGATCCCCCGCGGTAGTTAATACCTATACAGGCTAATAAGTCAGGAGCATCAATCTCACCACTGATAAGTTGGTGGAAAAATATTAAATCATTGTTAACATGCCTTTGATATAAGGTTTGAAGTTGCAGAAGCATAATTATGTGTTCATAAGGAGGCAGGTTATAGGAATCAGCTCAAGGAAGACCTTTCAAAGCAAAACGAATAAAGTTATGTTGTGTTGGAAGGAGCGTGTAAATTAGCTTCAAAACGCTCCATGTAACATCAACGCTATCATCACTCATCTTTGATGTTGCTGTCAGTTGTTTATGTCAATTTGTTAAAATGTCAATCATATTTAATTGTCATCTCCTTACTTTGCAAGTCATGTTTAGAATACAATTCCATTTTGTTTTTATTGTTCAAGGTCAATTTAAAGACATTTAAAATGACAAGTAAATTAAAATTTGTATAGCAAATAAATCGTTATACTACAAACCAAACACTTCGTTTTTTATTAACATTTTTACTGGATACAACATTTTGGTCCTTCGAGCCGTATAAACTCGAAACATATATATAAACTGTAAATATTGTGATAAAAGAAACATAAGAACTGTGATAAAAAATTATAAGAGCTGTGATAATTGAGTGTTGGATTAAGTCGTCTTTTGGAGTCCAGTCATCGTTGGAGTTTCCTGTTTTTTTTTTTGTATCCTGCACCAAGCAAAATTTCTGTTCAGCGGAACACCTACAACAAATTGAAAAGTAGCGTGAGTAGAACTATCGGGTGTTTCAATAAGAGCGCTACAAAAGTTTTTTTAAATAAAACAAAAACGGTTTTGGATATCAATGAAATTCTTTATTCCTCTGAAAGTACGTACGATGCCATTATGTATGGAACTCGATTTCTTTTGCATGGCCACCACGGGCACGCTTGCAGAAGTCCACACGCTGAACCCAATTTTCGACGGTTTTCAAGCATAATTTGGCCGATACTGCTGCAATTTTACGTTCGATATTCGTACGAAGTTCATCAATCGTCGCTGGCTTGTTGGCATATAACATAGACTTGACGTAGCTCCACAGGAAAAAGTCTAACGGCATCAAATCGCACGACGGAGGCGGCCAAGCGACTGGACCATTTCGTAAGATAACACGTTATCCAAACTTGGTTTCCAATAAATTGATTGTGACATTCGCTGTGTGGCTTGTGGCACCGTTCTTGCGTCAATTTAATCTTGTAAAGATGTAGGCCAAGATCTTTTCGCAAAATTCGCCACAACGACGTCACAGAGAGGCCCAACGCTTGAGAACGACGTGTGAGAGACACATTTGGGCTTTCTGCAACTGAAGCCTCAGCGGCAGCAATGTTCTCGACACTGCGGGCACTTCTTTGCCTCACTGGCACGGGAACATTTTGTACTGTGCCTGTGGATTCAAATTTTTCCACTAGACGCTCAATTGTTGATCTGCTAGGACGAATTTCGGTAGTAAATTTTAATAATTTCCACTCGTTGTTGGCTCGTATATCTTTCCATCATGAAATGGGAAACCTTACTGAAGAGAAATTTCAAAAGAGCGGCAAAAAATATGGCGTCGTTTGCTGTCCCTGTCGCTCTACTTTTGTAGCGTCCCTTTTGAAAAACCCTTTACATATATATTCTTAATATTCGTTTGCCTAAATATATTTTTTCCATTGTTTGAAATTGATTGGCTTGGTTTCGATTTTCTTGGAATGGCCGTGGTAAGGCAACAATTGTTCAAAATTCCAAGCTTAGTATTTGTTGTATTTGCAATTTTGCCCTTGGACCAACAGACATCGAAATAAATCGATGTAAAAATTGTATGTTAAATTTTACACCTGTTCGACACGTGTTAAGGTAGGCAGACAAACTGTTATTGGTTCAACCCTTCAAAGCCTATTGTTGATATGAATTACAAAAGTATGCAAATGACTTGACTTTTTATGTCGTTGGCTCTTAACACTTTAAGATTGAAGCGAAAAAATTAAAATGAGAATTAACTGAACCAAGATAATAATAAATACAAAATAAAAATAAAAGTATTATAAAAGTATTATAAAAGTATCAAAAAAAAGGTTTGACAAGCTCTGATATAACTGACAACTTAATTTTTAAGTTTTTGATACTTTCATTGTGTATAGCTTACTCCTCTCCTCTAGTGGCTGAGTTTGGTTTATTTATTCAGAATTTATTTACAATTATGTATATAATCAACTGTTTGAATCTTCTCGTAATTTGTTAACTATACAAGGTTTTAATATCATTATAGGGAACTATTTATCCTTTATCAAAATCACGCAACGCTAAAATCCGCCCACTATTTGCTATCTAACCACAACCTAAAATTTCTCTCCTACTCCAATCCAACTGAGAATATGCTCCTAAATCCCGCCCAAAATCAAAGTAAAATCAATTTTTTTCGTGTAATCTAGATTTTTCTTGATTATTATTCATTCCATAAATCAGTTTTGACTTACCTGCAAATTATACAAATATTATCTGAAAGCCGTAATTCTTCAGGAGTTGCATCAGGGTAGAGAGTGTTCATATTACGTATAGCTCTTCTTGACATAATTACATCGTTAAGCGCTTTTTTAAAGCTCCTGAAAATATTGGTTCAACGAATAATAATTTGCTTTAGTGTATGGTTCACAATAACGCTTTTTTTATTGACATTTATTATAACTAACACCTGACAATTAGTCAAGACTTTTATATATCAAACTATGACAAGCAATAAAACTAAATGGTGCTTTAATAATTTTTAAAGAAACGGAATTTAATTGTAAGCTCTCATTTAAATTTAGATAGATAGAATATTAACAAAAATGAAATAGAAAAACCAAAACCCTTAAGGAAGAAGAACAAATTTCAAGACGTTTGTAAGTAAGAAAGTAAATAATTAATTTATTGACAGTCATCGTCTAGCTTTCGTAGCGATCACTTCGATTCGTCCTCGGAAAAGATAATATATCTGTCTTCCTCTCTCGTGTAACCCACGTGTTTTTTCTCTTCATTTTGACAAAAATTTGTGCAATTTGCAATTTATAAAGTGAATTTCTTATTATATTTATTGTATAATATAGTTTAAATAAGTTTTTCGCCATGGCATTGGACCCCCCCCCCCCCCCGTAGAGGGGGGAAATTTTCTGCCTTACATTGGGAAGTTCTGAGTGACCAGACTCAAACCCAGAAAGGCAAGCGTCCTCGAACAACTTATACATCTTTGGACTTCTCCAAAAACCCAAGTAACATCAAAAATCCAAAAATCATTACCATTACATCAACAGACAAAAATAAATCCCTCAACTCGTTTAGTGTCTTCGCTCCGCGGAAAGCAATTGACGGCATTAGTACCCAATGAGAAACAATATCCCAACTCCGCGATGGGAATCTCCTAATCCTCACAAAATCAGAATCAATCGCGAATAAAATTATAGCGGCCGAAAACCTCTCAGACTTGTGTCCCATTTCAGTAAAACTTCATGAATCTCTTAACTTCTTAATCTATGCTCCATGCCTAATTACCTCCCCCGAAGAAGAAATCGAAAACAAAAAAACTCTCACTGGGCACATGGTTCTCACCTTCAACCTCACCTTCTATAATCACCCTGAACAAGTTGTAGCTGGCTGGATTACAGTTCGTGTCAAAGATTACTTCCCGAACCCCATGAAATGTAAGAACTGCTAGAGATTAGAACACACGCAAAACCGGTGCTCAGGTAAGCCCACGTATTCGGTATGCAACCTACCACCGCACTCTTCCATACCATGTGCAAGGAAATTATGTGTCAATTGTGAAGGTCCGTATCCATCTTTCTCAAATGAATGCCCTAGATACATTCAAGAAAAACAAATTCTGGAAATCAAGACTAAGCAAAAATGTTCTTTCTCTTAAGCTAGGAGAGTCTATCAAAAGAATTTTCAACAAATTGACCCCTCCAACACATACGCTTCTCAAATCTCAAGCCAAAAATTGATTAAGATATCTTCTGAAAACAATCACCCTCTAATGACAACTGAATCCATAGCCCTTCAAAATAAACCAACATCCGACATTACTCTTTCCACCTCTGGAAACCTTTCAAAACTCGAAACCAAATTAGCTTCTTAAACTTCCACCGAAGCCATTGCTTCTGCATCACAGGACTTTACAGTAAGCCTAGGCTCTAAAAGCACTTCCACTTCAACCCTATCAAACAATCCTGTCCCAAATTCTATTACATCTAACCCCCCTTCATTAATAAATACCAATAAGAACTATAATAACAAAACTTCTACTTTCCCTCTTTGAAATATAACAAAAGATCTAATGGAAAAATCAAAATAACGGGTGATTTTTTAGCTGGTTTGGTTTTGGCAACACTGGTTTTGACAGCTGACGTGTGTTTAGTACCTTGTGTCACTGTCAAACAGCTTCAGTTTGGTTTGCAATTTAACCATGGATCGTCTTACAAATGAACAACGCTTGCAAATTATTGAATTTTACTATCAAAATTCGTGCTCGGTTCGAAATGTTCAAAATGTTGGAAATTGTGTTCAGCGATGAGGCTCATTTTTGGTTGAATGGGTACGTAAATAAGCATAATTGCCGCATTTGGAGTGAAGATCAGCCAGAAGCATTGCAACAGTTACCAATGCATCCCGAAAAAGCCACTGTTTGGTGCGGTTTATGGCCCGGCGGCATTATTGGGCCATATTTCTTCAAAGATGATGCGAATCGCAGCGTTACTGTCAATGGTGAACGCTACCGAGCGATGATAACAAACTTTTTTTGGCCCGAAATGGAAGTTCTTGACTTGCATGATATGTGGTTTCAACAAGACGGTGCCACATGCCACACAGCACGCGAAACAATGGCGCAATTGCGAGGCGAGTTTGGTGAACAGTTAATTTCACGTTTCGGGCCGGTCAATTGGCCGCCTAGGTCGTGCGATTTGACACCATTAGATTATTTTTTGTGGGGGTATGTCAAGGCTAATGTCTATAGGGACAAGCCCGCTTCGATTGACGCACTGGAAGCCAACATCCATGCATTCATTCGTGAGATACCGGCCGATATGTGTGAAAGAGTATGCCAAAATTGGACTCAGCGGATGGGCTACCTGAGACGCAGCCGCGGTCAACATTTGCATGAAATTATCTTTAAACATTAAATTGCAAGGTTCAAACTATCGATTCAAATAAATATTTCATTCATTTTTTCGAATTTTTTGTGTTTTTTTTTTTTAAAGTTCTAAACCTCTTAAAAAATCACCCTATACTACACTACACCCCCAACTTACTATAACGATGACGATACGACGGATATCACAATGAAATAATAATACAACTACAACCTTTCATTTGGCGGCGGCCTCCTTCGGTGGACTATTCGTGACATGTCCGCCGATGGAGGTCGTCGCCAGGTTTATTTAAAAAAAAAAGTATCCCAGTTTTTGATTGCCCTTCAGGCAATAAATTCTTGGGATCTCACCCTAATTAAAATTAATACTCACTACTCAATGCCTTGCAAAAGGTATTATAAAAAAATAAAAAAATCCAAAACCAACTAGTCGAGTTTCAAACTCCCTATCGTAAATGCAGCGTTTAACCCCCCAATTATACTCCATCTTCCCCTTCTCTTTTTCGCAATATACTCGTACATAACAAAACACCATATTGCGCCTATGGGTTTTTTTCATAATAATGATGGTAAAAGTTCTTCAATGGAACATGAAGGGTCTTTACAAGAATTACCACGAGCTGCAATTATTGATTAAAGAACAGAACCCATCAATAATCTCCCTCCAAGAAACCCATCTACCCTACATGAGTGATAAAAATAAACCTTCTTATGCATCTCCTAAACAATACAATTCCTATTTGCACAATCTCCCAACAAACACCACCACTAAACAAGGTATAGGCCTTTTGGTGCACAAATCTATACCCCAGAAACCTGTCCATATCTCTTATCTTTCCGCCTTAGCAATTGAAATAGAGCTTAAATTAAAAATAACTGTTATGAATATATATATTCCACCCGACCAATTATTTTCGTCATCCGACTTAGTCAACGTTGTAGAAGGGTTTCAAACTCCAATATTGTTGACTGGTGATTTCAACTCATGGAGTCCGCTATGGGGTTCCCCACAAAGCAACAAAAGAGGCAAACAAATCGAAGATTTCCTCGCTAATTCAAACCTCATGCTAAATGATGGCTCCCCCACCCTCTTTTCGACCCACAATTACCTAACTCACTTTGATCTCACAATGGTCTTCCCTCAACTATTCCCCAATACATCCTGGTTTGCTTTTGACAATTTATACGGAAGTGATCATTTCTCAATTCTATCAACAATTACAATAGGCAATGATTCATACACCTCCGAATTTAAACATAAATTCTCAAATAATAAATATGCATTAAAATCACTATCACTCAGACCACCCTCCCATAACATAAACCAAGAATCCTCGATATTACTTAAATCTATCAAAGAAGCCGCCAATACCACCATTCCGCAATCCCATAAACACTTGGGAAGGGGTAACCCTCCATGGTGGAACAAGAAAATAAGCGAGTTACGTGCCATAAAACAAAATGCTTGGAAATGTTTTAAAAAGCATCCAAATAACCATTACTTTATCCAATACCGAAAATCTAACGCCTATTTTCGTAGAGCTGCAAAACTTGCAAAAAAAAAAGTTTCGAAGAACTCAACGCCAAAAAAACTATGGGCCGATATCAAACTTTTAACTGGTATCTACTCCCACCAATCTTTAAAAAATTTAAAAACTAATACTCAAATTCTAGTCGATCCCTCGGATATTGCTAACCACTTCGCCAACAAATGGTCTCAATACTCAGATGACAGCAATTTCACAACCCAATACCTCCAATCTAAAACATCCTCCTTGCAATCCCATCCTTATCTGGCTAACACATCTGCTAAATTTATCGAATTACCTAATAACTGCCTCCATTTTGTCAAAGGAAAAACTCCTGGCATCGACCGGGTATATTACTCCATGCTTAAAAACTGTTCCAACACCCTCAAGATTCGTATTCTTTCACTTTACAATAGTATTCTCGACAGCGGCATTATTCCTCAGACTTGGAAAACTGCCACAGCCATACCTATCCTCAAACCCAAAAAAAGTCCTCTTGAACCTAACAGCTATCGCCTAATATCCCTACTCCACTGCAAGGGTAAAATCCTGGAAAAAATAATTGCAAAAAGACTTCAATGGTTCATTGATAAAAAAAATTGTATAAGTAACAATCAAGTTGCCTTCAAACATGGTCTTGGTACAACCGATGCACTCCTGTGTATCGATGAATACTCGTATATAGCATCATCTCTCTCCACAAAGAATCATATTATCAATCGACTTCGAAAAAGCTTTTGATAGGATAGAAATCCATGTAGTTTTAAACAAACTTATTAATTGGAAAGTTGGACCAAAGATGTTTAATTATATTAGATCATTCCTAACAAATAGAAAATTTCGCACAAGAGCTAACAATGTATCGGGTTGTTCAATAAGAGCACTACAAAAGTTTTTTTTTAATAAAACAAAAACGGTTTTGAATATCAATGAAATTCTTTATTCCAGTGAAAGTGCGTTCGATGCCATTATGTATGGAACTCGATTTCTTTTGCATGGCCACCACGGGCACGGGCAAGTTCATCTATCGTCGCTGGCTTGTTGGCATAGACCATAGACTTGACGTAGCCCCACAGGAAATAGTCTAACGGCGTCAAATCGTACGACCGAGGCGGCCAAGCGACTGGACCATTTCGTGAGATAACACGTTCTCCAAACTTGGTTTCCAATAAATTGATTGTGACATTCGCTGTGTGGCTTGTGGCGCCATCCTGTTGGAACCACATGTCCTCCAAGTCTATATCATCCAATTGGGGCCAAAAAAAATCGGTTATCATTGAACGGTAGCGATCCCCATTCACAGTAACGTGCCGGTCTTGATCATCACGGAAGAAGTACGGCCCAATGTCGCCATCCGCCGGCCCATACACCACACCAAACCGTAATTTTTTCGGGATGCAATGATGACTCATGGAGTACGTGTGGATTGCTGCCAGACCAATACCGCATATTTTGTTTATTGACGAAGCCATTCAGCCAGAAATGAGCCTCATCGCTGAAGATGATTTTCCGATGAAAATCCGAATCATTTTCAAGTTGTTGCTCAGCCCAATTCACGAACATACGATGCTTTTGGTGGTCAAGCGGCTTCAGTTCTTGCGTCAATTTAATCTTGTAAGGATGTAGGCCAAGATCTTTTCGCAAAATTCGCCACAACGACGTCACAGAGATGCCCAACGATTGAGAACGACGTGTGAGAGACACATTTGGATTTTCTGCAACTGAAGCCTCAGCGGCAGCAATATTCTCGACACTTCTTTGTCTCACTGGCACGGGAACATTTTGTACTGTGCCTGTGGATTCAAATTTTTCCATTAGACGCTCAATTGTTGATCTGCTAGGACGATTGTGACGACCATAAATTTGACGTAGCGCTCTTAACGTTGAGGCCACTGACTCCGAATTTCGGTAGTAAATTTTAATAATTTCCACTCGTTGTTGGCTCGTATATCTTTCCATCATGAAATGGCAAACCTTACTGGTTTACTCTCTACTTTTGTAGCGTCCCGTTTGAAAAACCCTTTATATTCAACCTTAAAAAAATTTAAAAATGGAATCCCCCAGGATTTCTCTATACGCTGATTATCTTTTAATATTATCAAAATGTAAAGATATTGTCAAATTAACTGAGATTTTCGCAAATTCTCTAACTGATATCTCTAATTGGTGCAACTTTTCTGGTTCTATTATATCCCTCACCAAAAGTAACATCTTACATATATGCAAAAAAAAAACACAAATCCGTAATGTAGATAATTTAAGTATTTTAGGTATCATTTTTGATACCAAATTTAGTTTTAAGCAACATTGTACAAAACTTAAGAAAAGTCTATCTGCCAGGGTTAATATTATTAAATACCTTTCTTGTCATTCCAGTTCTGTTCATGTTAACACTATTATTAGAATTATAAAATCAATTATTTTATCAAAGCTTCAATTTCATTTCAATTCAAAGACCTCTCTTCAACTGCTCAAACCAGAATACCATGCTGCAATCAGACTTGCCCTAAAAGCTTTCAGGACGACTCCGATCTTAAACCTGCTAACTGAATCCAGCCTTCCATCTATCGAAGAAAGATACCTCACAGCACTTCTGGCCTATAAATTCACCGGGACAAACAAATCACCAATCGTACCCGCCGCTAAGCTTTGTTCTCTTCGGAAGAAAACGCTTAAATGTCCATCGACCATCAACAACATTCTCTCAATCGCCGACAACATTGGTATACCACTCACTTTCCATACCGAAAAGGAATTTCCAAATCCACCATAGCTTCTTTCAAAAAATTCTATCATCACTGACCTCAATTCGCTACCGAAGAGGTCTACAAATAACGATGTTTACAAATCTCATTTTTTGGAGAAAGCCTCCTTTTGCAAAAGTAATAATTGGTATTTCTTGTAGACAGATGGCACTAAGAATCAATATGGCATGGCGTTTGCCGTGGTCGATGATACTAACAAAACTCTTTATAAAAGTCTTCTTCCTGAATGTTCATCAGTCTTTTCCGCCGAAACTGCTGCCATACTCACCACAGTCAAAACAGTTTCTAAGGAGAACATCATAATATGCAGTGACAGCCTCTCCACCATCAACGCTATACAGAACAACAACAATAACTCCGCACATAATGGATAAGGATAGGGGATAAGCTTCTAACGAACAGCAAATCAATTAAATTGTTTTGGATTCCTGGCCACGCCGGGATATCAGGAAATGAACTCGCTGACAAAGTCGCAAAAAAAGCCGCCAACGAACCCCTCATCACGATTATTGTATTGAGTAAAAAAGACATCTACAACGCAGTGAAACATCATTTTACTGATTTAAAAAGGCATCAATTTAACGGATATACCCATCACTACTCCACTATTAACCCCAGAGCTTCTCCCGCCTTCTATCCTACAAACTGCTCCAGCAAAACAATAACATTTTCTCTCGACTACGATTGGGGCACTCTTATATAACACACTGCCACCTTTTAGAGAACAAAGATCCTCCTAGATGTTACCTATGTAATAACGGGATACTGACGGTCCCCCACCTACTCTCCGATTGCAATGGAATAAAAAGAACTCTATCATCACGCGGTATCAACATTTCTTTATCTATTCTACTGAGGTCTCCATCATCAAGTTATACTAAATTATTAACATCCATTTTAAAGGAATTAAATATATATAGAGTTATCTAGTTTCTTATTTCATAAATCAATAAAAAAATATGTAACATAAAAATTAATATCGTAAATATTTATAAAACTGTATCTTTATCGTTAGCCTTTAGCCCTGGTAGTGCTATAATCCTTTTATTATCTTGTAATTTATTTGCAATTTAATAAATGTATAATAATAATAATAATTCAAAAGTTTAAGATATAACTACACTAACATAATAAAAATTAAAATTAAATTAAAACTATAGCAATAGTGTCAGCTTGATTAACAATAAATATTTTAACAATTTTTACGGTTTAAGGAATTATTTAGATAACATTATTGAATATAAATTTGATTACTCAATTTCGGTTTCAATATTTGTAAGCAGTTTTTACAAAAAAAAAAAATACAAATTTTTCCAATTCTAATATTTAGGCCTATTCTGCCAAATCTGTTACTCTACTATGAATTTTCTGTTATAAATCATAGAAGATTTCCAACATAAAAGATCTTTTATGATTTGTATTTAGGTGTTCGAACTTTTATAAAAATCTGTTATGAAACTTCGAAAACGAAATCAGTCAACGAACAGACCTAAAATCTGTTGTCATAATCAGCTGTTCTGTTATAAAATTTATTTACATTTAGTTTGTGTTGAAATTCTGAGCAGCGTATGTAAACAATCTTAAAACAAATAAAATAAAAATATTTCTAATGTTTAATGCTTTTTTTTTTGGTTGCGGTTGAGGGATGTCGCACAGTGGTGCGAGAACGGAAAAAGGTCTTTTCAAAAAGTCATATCTATCCTTTTAAACTTTATTGTTAAGTACTCTTAGATAACCCGAGCGTATGATTTAAAAGTATTTTTTAACATATATATTGTACGAGTATGTTCTGATTTACAAGCCCTCAAAGTTGAAAATAATTTTACTCAAATCTCGAACCGTATTTTCAACAAATTTTCAGATGTTTTTTCCGAAGTTCCTTTAAATAAATTTTCTAGCTTTTTAAATAATTTAATTGGTCTATTTTCGATTTTCTAAACAAAAATTGATTATTTATAAAAGATACTGCTTTGAAATGCTTTTTTTAAAACTTTTTGATTTAAAAAAAAGGGCCAAAAGATACCAAGAAAGTCAGTATGCCAGCATATGCTCCATACATTCATGTTAAAGCACAGACAAAATCAGCTGCAGATGCGTGCAGATGTGGAAGTTATGGTCAAAAATGTTTTACTGGATCGGATCTAAAAAACTCCGTCTTGACGGTGGTGTTTACAAAAAAGTTTGATTTCTTCGGTATTAATTATCAGAATGCACTGGTTAAGCCCATTATTTTAAGAAAAAATATACTTTATTTTAAAAATAAAACAAATTTAATACATTGACACAGGTCTGAGAATTTCGATTCTTGCGAAACCATTTATTTCTGCCTGGAAAATTTGTTCAACTCAATTTTCTTAAAAACAACACACGAAAAATAATATAGTTTTATAATGTTTAAATTATATGATAGAGCTTAATACAAAATAAAGAAATAGGGATAATCCTTTATTCTTTTTTTATTTTTCGCTAAAAGTAGGGCAGGTAGAAATAAAAAAGGTGTTATTTTTAAAGTTTTATTGCTTTGTTTTTGTTGTGTATTGCGTAATTTTTTATTACCTGGCTTCAGATGTTTTGTTTGCGATAAAATGCAATAGTGACAATATTAACTCTGTCGCTACTAAATACGACTCCCTAAAGTCACAGTTGACCGCGTTAACCGATTTAATAAGTTCACAAGATAATTCGCCAACTAAAATCGCTAGTGTCGAATTGAAGCACGCTCTCAGTCCTATTCTTGCTGACAATTATTCTTATAAAAAAAAACTACTAGTCAGCTAGAAAAAATGGACGATTTTTTGGTTAAGACACTAGACGATTTCAACAACACTATTGACTGTGCCAATAAGCGATGTGATTCTAAATTTTCATCTCTCTCTCTCTCTGTTATAACGGACTTGATAACAAACGACCCTCGCGCTACTCTTTTTAACAATCGTTGTGATTCCCTTAAACAAGAATTATCTTCAATGTTAAAGTCATATAGTGCAGCCAATTCCCTCGAATCAATTAACGAAAACCTAAGCTTTCTCCGCTCCGATCTCGACTGTCACCTCCAAAGCACTTCCAATATTGTCATCCCTGGTCTTCGTCAACCAATTGCATTACTTGAAAACGCCGTGGGTACTATTAATTTAATTAGTACTGAACTAATGGAAACCCGTCTTAGCATTGGTCAGCTAGCAGATGATATCCAGACTGCCACTTGTAAAATCGACGGTATCAACCTACAGCCTAACGCCTCTACTTACAACACATCCTTACTGGCAGAAATAATGGATACCTCTACTTGCACACCTCTATCTATCTGCCAATCAGCTCCCTTACCTGCAATCGTAGATGCATCACCTTCGGGATCCGTTTACCTACAACCATCGCTTCCATCTATCACCACTGCATTGCCATCACCTCCTGCAGCATCTACTCACCATCAATCAGCACTTACTCCTGCACCTTCTAACCAACCAACACTATCAACTACTTTAACTGTACCAGCAATACCTACCATTCAACGTTTTGGCACAACGTGGACCCTTACTGAATGGAACAACAGACTAAAGAAGTTAAATATAAATGCTGGCGGTGTGACTTTCTTCATTAAAAATGCTCCTGTTCAAGCTGATGTCCCCTGGATAACTAATCTATTTAGCCGTTCATTTTCTATAACCCTTAATGAATGCCAAAAGATTTCGCCACCTCGCTCCAAGCATCATAGCAACTTTAAAATAAGCTTTTCATCTAAATATCAGTGGCTCTTTTGCTCTCATACTGATGATGTGTTCCGACTGGGAAATATGATTTTAACCAAATGGGTGGATAAATTAGAATATCGTAGATCTAAGAAAACTAATAAGCCTAGTCATACAAAACCCGTCCCTATTTCCTCTAACCTTAAGAATACCAACTCAATACTGAAGAAAAAGCCCACTCACACTTCCAGATCGGACCCTAACTGGACATTTAAAACTAACCTTTTCCCTAACTTTACGCCCTCCTGCATTTCACATAACCCTCTTTACATCCCTACTCCATCTAAGCCTAAAGGTCAAAGGGATTCCTTTAACTTAACTCCTTGTGAACCAATCTCCAAGCTTTTATCAACACCAACCGAACCTCCCCAAACGAGCCCCTCTCCAAATCTCAACTTAAGCTCTGGGTACGCTAACTTTCGTAGTTCCCATATTCTTAACCCCTCACCAAACCATCTCCCTTATAACCCCACATCCTCTTCTGGATCAATTCCAGCGAACTTTGACTCATTACCTAGCCCTACTTCTCTCCCCACATCAGTTACCCCTTCAATCTTTACCCAAACATTTACATCCACCCCATCCTCAGTTTCACATCCTGCTACCTTTATTGATCCCCTTCTCCCCCCTACAGTCAAATTCACTCAGCTATCTAGCCAATCCTCTGATTGCCGCTATGCTCTCTCGAGGCTTAGAGATAAAAAAACCTACGACAATATTCGTCTGTACTTAGCATATCTTCACGATAAACCCAACTCCGTTTGCTTCGAAGAAAAAACTAACACAAGTGTAATGGTCTCAATTCAACAGGAAGGCCTTCCCACTGATGTTCCAAGTCTCAAAACTCACTTCATAAAATATTTTGAATTCCTCAATTTATCTCCCCAAAGAGTGGCGAATGATCTTGAGGCCCTTGGGCAATATACGAGTATCCACTCAAAACGTATTTCGCACCTTCAGCGTAGTAGAGCAGACCATGAAAGATTTTTTCGTTTCTAATGTACTACCAACCCCCTCTTATCTTTCCAAAAACGTTCCATTTACCTTCTATTATCAGAATGTAAGAGGTCTCCGGTCAAAGACTCAATCAGTTTTGCAACAAACTCACTCCTTACCTTTCGAGATATATGCTTTGACTGAAACAAATCTCATTCCCAGCATTAAAAATCAAGAATTGTTCCCTTCTACTTTTAACGTTTATCGCGATGACGTTCTTAATCCATCCACTAACGGTTCCCCTTGCGTGGCGTCCTTCTTGCTGTAACAAATACTATTGACTCATCCCTTATTGTCGTATCTTCTTACCCCAATCTAGATTATGTATCTATTAAGATAACACTTCCCCTTAAGTCGCTTTACGTTGTTTGTTGTTACATCTTACCATCACAACCAATCGAATCATATGAACTTGCTATTAGAACAATTGACCACATAATTGATTTGTGTGATCCCCATGATGAGATCCTTCTTTTCGGCGACTTCAATCTTCCTTATTTAAAATGGAGTCCATCAGACGATCTTTCGGTCTTTATTGCTTCTAATCCCACATCTGCCAAAGAATATGTCTTTCTAGATAGCCTTGCTGATTCAAGCCTTTGCCAAGTCAGCGAGATCACAAATTTCATGAATAGACAACTTGACCTTATTTTCACAACCGATCCCAATAACTCTTCTGTCTCAGCTAGCAACCTTTCTCTTTCAACCATCAATAACTACCACCCTCCCCTTCTTCTCTCATTTTTTCACGACTCCCAATTACAATCCATTCCCACTACCGATCTTTATTCTCATGACTTCCATAAAGCAAACTTTCGTCTAATAAACGAATACCTCAAAAAAATCTCTTTTAATTTTGATAACTTAACTGTAAATAATGCCACTACTTTATTGTACACTGAAATATTTAATTCTATTGCCCTTTATGTTCCTTTTTCTCGCCACAAAACTGTGTCTTCTTCTCCACCTTGGTATAATCGTAAACTTCGTTGTCTGCGAAATAAGAGAAATAAGTTGTGGGAAATTTTCCTCCGCTCTCGTTCTCCTACTAACTATTCTAACTATCTTGGTTCTTATCTACATTTTAACGAGCTATACAACTCCCTTTACCAACGCTATCTAATTACCACGCAATCCAACCTAATCAATGATCCTAAGTCATTTTTTCAGTTTGTCAACTATAAACGAAAATCCGATGGCTACCCTAACACTCACTCTTTCAAAAACGAAACCTCAAACGATCCTAGGACTATCGCCGACCTTTTTGCTAAATTTTTTAAACAATCTTTTGCAGATGACTCCTTTGCACCTGATTCTGCATATTTCAACTATCTACAAAACTTTTCTCTTGGACCGCTTCTCCCTCGCACTGTGGATCCGTGTCTCATCGAAACTAAATTAAATCAACTAAACGATGAATTTAATCCCGGTCCCGATGGTCTCCCTGCCATACTTCTAAGAAAATGTTCTTCCACCCTTTCTCTTCCTCTCTCAAAACTTTTTAGCCTTTCCCTAAATCTTGGTGAATTTCCTCAGATATAGAAATCATCTTTCATTATCCCTATACACAAAAAAGGTTCGAAGGGTGATGTTAACAATTATCGTCCAATTGCCAAGCTTTCTCACATACCCAAACTCTTTGAAAGTATTTTGTATGAAACGCTTAGCTTCCACTGCAAATCTCTCATCTCCCCCAGACAACATGGCTTTCTCAAATGCAGATCTACAACCATTAACCTTGTTGAATTTGTGTCTTTCACGCTATCGGCCATGGAAAAAGGTTACGAAGTCGATGTTATATCAACCGATTTTAGTAAGGCCTTTGATAAAATCTCCCATAAGCTAATACTTTCAAATTGTCCTCTCTCGGCTTCGAACCTTCTTTGTTAAAATGGATCTCCTCTTACCTAGATAATCGTTATTATAGCGTTCGTTTTAGAACCGCCACCTCTTGCTCTTTCCTTGCTACCTCCGGTGTTCCCCAAGGCAGCCACCTAGGCCCTCTTTTGTTCATTCTTGCTACAGGGTGGCGCACCAATTGTGCTACAATAAGAAATTCAAATACCTTTTTTTTTTTAACGATGTATTTCATTTATTTTCTTTTATTGGTTAGAAAATTAAATTTTATTTTAAATAGTTAGTTGTTTTTAAAGATTATAGACCGCAAATGACCTCCGCGCTCTCGTACGCATATGCGGCACCTGATCAAAAAATTATTCACTGCGGCCTGAAGAGTTGAAGTTGGGATCGCCTCAATTATTGTCGTTATGGACTGCTTTAATTCAGTTAAATTCCTGGGCTTCGTTTTATACACCTCTTGCTTGACATAACCCCATAAAAAGAAGTCTGGTGCAGTCAGGTCAGGTGACCTTGGGGGCCAGCGAAGAGTGGAGTTCCTAGAAATTAATTTGTTGGCTATATGTGCAGTTGCTCCATCTTGCTGAAACCAAACGCTGTTGAATGGTATACGCCTTCGGCGCAGTTCTGGGTAGAAAAAAACTCCTTCAACATCTTTAAATAACGGTCCCCATTGACAGTAACGGTTACACCGTTTTCTTCAAAGAAGTACGGCCCGACAATACACATTGATGAAACTGCGCACCACACAGTGACTCGTTCTGGGTGCAGTTCCGTCTCATGGAGCATTTCTGGATTAGACTCATTCCATATACGGCAATTTTGCTTGTTTACATTGCCGTTAAGATCAAAATGGGCCTCATCAGACATGAACAAACAATTGATCAATGTGTTGTCTTCTTCGGCCATTGATATCATTTTTTGGCAAAATTCCAGGCGAACAGGCAAATCCTGAGGGTTTAACTTGCTAGTAATTTGGACTTTGTACGGAAACAAGTTTAAATCGTCATGAAGTATCCGTTGTAATGACCGCCTACTAACTCCAATTTGCCCCGATAAGTTTCGGGTCGAAACGCTCGGATTGGCCTGTATTGCAGATGCTACTGCTGCGATTTTATCCTGAACCCGAACATTGGCATCTCGATGGTACGGCCTTCGTGCGATGCTTCCAGATTCGGCAAACATGTTTACAAACCTCATAATGGTCCATCTACTCGGGGGATTACCGCCAAATTCCCGCCTAAATTCCTTTTGGACGGAAATGACGGACTGCAAAGCATGGTACCGTTGCACTATCCAAATTCTTTTCTCCGTATCCCAAGCATCCATTTTTATAAATCTAAATAGTAACCTACTAAATAAAAAAAAACAAGCCGATTACTCACACAGAAAAAAAGTTATTACGTTTTATTTTTGTAGCACGATTCGTGCGCCACCCTGTATTAACGATATTGAAGAGGTCATCAAACAAATGCCAATCAATCACTTTAAAGCGTAAGCGTATTAAATCTCCTCCCCGTCTTTACCTCCTTCATGATCAACCCATACCCACCGTTGAATTTATTCGTGATCTTGGCATAATATTTGACCCGGAACTTAATTTTCTCTCCTATGTAGATGATATCATTCTCAAGGCAAATTCAGCCCTCGGCTTCGTCAAAAGATGGTCAAAGGAATTCTCTAACCCTTATGTGACTCGATCCCTATACATATCATTCGTTCGCCCACTCCTCGAATACGCTTCTCAAGTTTGGTCCCCTTATCAACTTATACACATTTCCAGAATCGAGAGCGTCCAGCGTCGCTTCCTTCGCTTTGCTCTTCGAGGCCTTGAATGGACCAATCCCCTGATCCTGCCTCCCTATCTAGACTGCCTTAAACTAATCAACTTGAATTCTTTCAAAGAACGTAGAGAAATATCAGACATTCTCTTCATTCATCGATTATTTTCTGGTTCCGTTGACTGCATTTCACTGTACAACTCTATCTCCTTTAACATTAACCCTCGTTCTCGAAATCCTCGTCTTTTTTATCTTCCAACCCACAGGACTTCCTATGGCTCAAACGAACCTATCTCTCGAATGCTGCGAAATGTTAATCTGAACATGAACTCCTTTGACTTTCACCTTAGTACTCCATCCCTAAAACTCCGTCTTCCGAATCGCCCTCCTCCTCACTAACGTTAGCTTAAGTTCTTAGTTATAAGTTAGATTAAGAATTGCTTGTATTAAGCCGAATAAATGGGGGTTTTGCCACCACCAAAATTAAATTAAATTAAAATTATTAGAATAAAATTTCTTACTTAAATCTATATATATAAAGGATTAATGATAAAAAAGTCAGTATTGAGTTATTGAGCATTTGTGCAAGGTGTGTAAGAAAACTGTTTACTCTTTGATCAACCAATAAGTGAAAGTGAAGTGAAATATAATAACAAACATATATTGTTAATTCAATATATTAAAATGGATTCAATCGAAATTCCTTATTCGGTGTTGTGTAGTGAACTTATTACTAATGATCATGATGTTCAAAATCTTTGACCATATTTTGTAAGGGAATACCCCAACTTAATTTCTGAGCAAATAGAAACTGTGCTGTCAGAATTAAAGAAACGTTTTATTTCTAATTTTTTAAGTCGATGGAACGCAGTTCATAGAAAAAAAGAATTGAAGGACAGTCTTTAACACTGTACACTAAATGGGGATGTGATGGTGCCTCTGGACAACCACAATACAGTCAAACATTTGACAATGAAGAAACTTCGGACGCTAATATGTTTATGACATCTTTGGTACCAATTCAAATGACTATGGAGGATAACAGGGATATTATTGTGTTGAACAACGATCGACCATCCTCTACAAGATACTGCAGAGCCATCCAATTTTCTTTTGTTAAAGAAACTGCAGAAATCATACGAAACGAGAAACAAAGAATAGATACGGAAATCAGTAATTTAACTCAGACGATAATTCAAATAGGCGAACGTCAGTTTACAATCAAACACGAACTCATGTTCACAATGCTGGACGGGAAGACAGCCCAATCTGTAACAGAAACTCCTGCAGCTTCTTCCTGTTTCATATGTGGAACTACAACTTCTGGAATGAATAACCTGACAAATAACGGGTGATTTTTTAAGAGGTTTAGAACTTTAAAAAAAAAAAAACACAAAAAATTCGAAAAAATGAATGAAATATTTATTTGAATCGATAGTTTGAACCTTGCAATTTAATGTTTAAAGATAATTTCATGCAAATGTTGACCGCGGCTGCGTCTCAGGTAGCCCATCCGCTGAGTCCAATTTTGGCATACTCTTTCACACATATCGGCCGGTATCTCACGAATGAATGCATGGATGTTGGCTTCCAGTGCGTCAATCGAAGCGGGCTTGTCCCTATAGACATTAGCCTTGACATACCCCCACAAAAAATAATCTAATGGTGTCAAATCGCACGATCTAGGCGGCCAATTGACCGGCCCGAAACGTGAAATTAACTGTTCACCAAACTCGCCTCGCAATTGCGCCATTGTTTCGCGTGCTGTGTGGCATGTGGCACCGTCTTGTTGAAACCACATATCATGCAAGTCAAGAACTTCCATTTCGGGCAAAAAAAAGTTTGTTATCATCGCTCGGTAGCGTTCACCATTGACAGTAACGCTGCGATTCGCATCATCTTTGAAGAAATATGGCCCAATAATGCCGCCGGGCCATAAACCGCACCAAACAGTGGCTTTTTCGGGATGCATTGGTAGCTGTTGCAATGCTTCTGGCTGATCTTCACTCCAAATGCGGCAATTATGCTTATTTACGTACCCATTCAACCAAAAATGAGCCTCATCGCTGAACACAATTTCCAACATTTTGAACATTTCGAACCGAGCACGAATTTTGATAGTAAAATTCAATAATTTGCAAGCGTTGTTCATTTGTAAGACGATCCATGGTTAAATTGCAAACCAAACTGAAGCTGTTTGACAGTGACACAAGGTACTAAACACACGTCAGCTGTCAAAACTAGTGTTGCCAAAACCAAACCAGCTAAAAAATCACCCTTTATAAGAACCAAAGCTGTAAACAGCAAAGCTTTGAAAATGGGAATGTCTCCTCTTCACGCTCGGATAAAATTTATGGAGTGTATCCTCCATGTTGCCTACAATTTGCCATTTAAAGCATGGAGAACCAACAATGAGACCCGCCATATTAGAGATGCTCAGAAGAAGAAAATTCAGCAGGAGTTTTGTGAAAAACTGGGCATCATTGTCGATCTTGTAAAACAAGGTACGGGGACAAAAAATGACGGCAACACCTCCAGAAGATTTTTTGCAAATCCAACCATGACTTCAGAAATCACTGAAGTTAGTGAATCCCTAATTCGGCGGTTTGCTGTTATCCTTGAAATAATAACGGCGAATGAAAAATTAGATTTCAAAAAATATGCACCTTACACGTGGGAAACTGCTGAGCTGTTTGTTGAGAAATATAAATGGTACAATATGCCAGCAACCGTACATAAGGTTTTGATCCATGGAGAAGAAATAATTAAAAGCTGTGCATTTCCTGTTGAATCGCTCTCCGAGGAAGCCCAAGAATGCCGAAATAAGGATTATAAAGCCTACCGCAGGTTTCATTCGATAAAATGCAGACGAATTGCGACGAATGAAGATGTGATGCATCATATACTCATATCCTCAGATCCAATAATAACAGGTTTAAGGCCACAGGCTAAAAAGTAATATTTTATTCAAAATAAAGAGTTAAGATGTTATTAAAAAAACTTTTATTTAAATATAACATCAAAACCCTCACATTTTATAAAAATGTCAATAACTTTTTTTCTAATAATTTTTTCTTGACCAAATTTTGACCAAGCATGTATAAGACTAATCTTAACATGTGTGTCAAATTTTATTAAAAAAAAATTCGTTTAATAGTTCAGATTTTACAGACTTTTTTCCGCTCTCCCGTACAAACATCAAAACCCTCAAATTTTAGAAAAATTTCAATAACTTTGTTTCTAATTATTTTTTTTTTCAACCAAATTTTGACCAAATATGTATAAGACTGTAGTACCTCGTGGCATGATGGTTAGTGCGAACGGCTGTCATGCCAAAGGTCTGGGTTCGATTCCCAGCCGCTGCCACCTAAAAACAGAAATGTTTTTTTCGCGAGGTACTGCCTCTTGCGAGGAACTGACAAATCCTCCAAGAGTATATTTGTCATGAATAAGTGCTTTCTCATCTAACCGTTCGGACTCGGCAAAAAAAAAATTGTAGGTCCCCTCCATTCCTGCCAAAAATACGCACACAGGAATGGTTGAGAAAATTAAGTCACTAGGCCTTGGCTCTTCACGAGCTGTTGTGCCACCAAATTTATTTATTTTATTTATTTATGTATAAGACTAATCTAAACATGTTTGCCAAATTTCATTTAAATCCGTTGAACCGTTCAGATAAAACAGACTTTTTTTTCGAGTCGATCTCTAGCTGTGGAAGTGAGTGGACGTTGAGCGACTTTCACAGTATTTTCAAAATAAAAGCGTGTGTGCATTAGTATTCAATTATTTAATCAATTGTTATAAGTGCCAATAGCACAAGTGTAGTGGCGTCGGAACCAATCGATCTCGATCTGTGGAAGTGTGCGCACGTTATCGGCTTTCACAGTGTTATTTACTTAAAATCGGAGTGACTTTTCAAAGTTTTAATTTTACCTAGATATTTTTAATAGTGCAATAGCACAGAGGTAGAGGTGGCCGACCGACAGCCTGAGGATCACAAGTTCGAGTCCCAGTCGGGCAAAAATTATTTGGCTGCTTTTTTTCACAATCGTGAAGTAGAAAACTTCATCGATTGGGAAAAGCAGCAAATGCAAACCAACAACACCGCGGGGACATCGAAAGGTGCCCCAGCAACAACAATGAAGCCAGCTATGGTACCACCAGCCAAAGCTACGGTCAGTGCCGTAGCAACAACAACAACAAGCAAGGAAGCGATGGCACCACCAGCCATACCGTCGTCTAGTGCCGTAGCAACAACGGCAAAAAAGCAAGGGCACCAACAGCCGATGTTAAGAATAAGAGGAGGAAGCGGATAAGCTGTGCGCCGAACCTCGTCAAGCGCCGCTCCACCACCACCTCAGCCCAGCTGCGAGCTGGGGTGAGAAGACGGCGCGCACAGCGAAGACGTCAGCAGCAGCAAAAATTCTACAACAACTAGATTCCTCGCCATCCGATGACGACATTGAATATATGTATGTCCGAAGGTGGCGATTATACACAACGGGGGATTCCAATACTAATGTGTTTGTTGATCTTACCTCACCAGAGGCGTCCTCCGAAGAGGAAACTGAGGCGCAAGGCGCACTAGTCGCACTCGATGAGCAAGCGATTAGCGAAAAAATTGATGCCATTCGGGGGGAAATGGAAAAGCTCAATTCCATTGTAACCCCTCTAATCCAAGCCCTGAAAAGCAAACAGGAAGCTAGACGAGAACGAGAGAAGCAGGAGCGCGAGTTAAAAAAAAGTGCTGCAAGAGCCATTAAAAGCAGTGCCACAAAAAGCAGCGCCACAACAAGAGCTGCAAACGAAAAAAGCGCAGCCAGAGCAAAGGCAAGCACAACAGCAACTGCCACAGCAGAAGGAAGGAGAGCAGCAACAACAAAAGCTGCCAACTGAACAACCACAGCAGCAACCGAAGGTGCAACGCACAAAGAAACAACAACAGCAACAGCAGCAGCAACGAAAACCACAGGAGCAGAGCCAGGAGCAGCAGCAGGGAGAACATCAGCAGCAGCCACAGCCGCCCCAAAATAAAAAAGAAAAGGTGCCACCAATCAATACCTACAAAATGGAATTGCAAGAAACCATTGACCTATGTAAGTCGGCCATAGGCCAAAACTTTCTTATTAAACGTTTAAGTAAAGATAGACATGCTATCCACTGCTCCACAGTGGCGCAGCACAAAATTATAAAAGAACTACTAAAGAAATCCACGACTGAGTTCTTCAGTTTTACCCCCAAAGTCGATAGATATCAAACGGACCTCTTGAGGGGCATAGATTCCTGCACGGAACCACAGGTGCTCTTAGATGAGCTCCGTCAAGAAGCGATTTACGATCTCGACTTAATCGGGGTCAAGCCGTTCGCTACAGTCAGAGCCAGACGGGAGAAGCGGTCTTTGCAGTTCTTTCTAGTTCAGCTATCGCCCAGCAGCAAACTGGATAGTTTGAAGAGGATCTCCGTCCTCAACTACCAGGTTGTAACTTGGATATTAAAGAGACGCGGCGACATGCTTCAATGCATGCGCTGCCAAAGGTTTGGACACGCTCCAGCAAACTGCGAAATGCAGTCACGCTGCGTTAAGTGTGGTGAGGACCACATAAAGGGGGAGTGTAAACTCGTAGAGGAACGGGTCGAAGACATGACCCAGCTAAGATGTGCACTTTGCGGAAAGGAGGGGCACCCTGCTAATTATCGGGGTTGCTCAGCTTTTCAGCAAATTAAAATTAATAAAGCGGATATGCAGGTAGCGGTAGAGATACGCCTATCAACGCGTGCTCCTACAACAACGAGAGTTAATCCCCAAATTTCCTGCGCCCAAATGGCGGCAGGGAGGGGAAAACGGTACAGCCTGCAGCTAAGGTAGCCCCACCGGCCCTGGTGCCAAAGGCGCCGGACGCTCAGGCCGAAATAAGAAGCATGTTGCTGGCCATTCAAGGCCAGTTAACAGGACTTCACAACCAGATAAAGGAGCAGGCGACTAGGGTAAACTCTCTCTACTCTGTTTTGCCTAGCCTAACGCAAATTAGAGGTTAAAGGCGCGCTGTCGGAGAGGCCTCTAAGGATCATTGCGGTGAATGTAAATTCACTGATTAGGACCGAACGTAGAGCTAATCTTTTCCAATTGTTGAAAGACCGAAGTCCAGATGTGTTTATGGCCAGCGAAACTAAGCTGAACCAGAAACATAAATTGACTAACAACAATTACAATATCGTTAGAAGAGATCGACCCAACTCCACTCAAGGCGTCGCAATCTTTATACGAAAAGGAATAAATCAAAGTTATATACAATAGCATCGTATACAGCTTCCGAACGAGCTCGTGGAGTTGGATGAGTATGTACCTGTGCATACTTACAATTACAGTAAGGTGCGCTGGCCATGCTTCACCAACGCCTTATTGAGCGAAATCAGTTCGAACAACATATCCCAACCAAATGACAGAAATTTGACAAATAACGAAATAGAACAATACCTAGAACAAATGGACGAGACAATCAAACGAACAATGAACAGAATATCGAAATACAAACAACGAGACGCAACCGACATGTACCGGAACGCAACCATTGACGCACTACACAGACAAAATTGCGGAGTGCTGACAAGACTCAAACTCTTGTACCGACGGTTTACTGACCCTCACGATCTGGAGATTAGAAAGCTGAAGTCGTCGTTCAAAAACATCAACCAACTTATGAAGGAAAACTATCGGTTGTCCATTCATTTGTATTGGGATAACAAAATTTGGGCCGTTAATTCCAACGACCCGAGCATGTTTCCGCAAATTAACAAGATATTTAGAACGAAGCTTCAGAGAACGACAGACAACAGAGACGTACTACTGACCGCAGGAATTAATCCAGAGGACGCCGCACAGTGGGGCAGAAATGGCTTATCAATGGCGATAATTATAAGTTTTTTGTTGACTTTACCAAAATATACGTTTCGATAGGTTTTTGGTATGCTGAATTCAAATCCTAAGTAAAAAAAAAAATATACCACTTCAGATTGAAATAATTCCGTTATTAATATGTTATTTTAGTTTTTTGTGTGTTTTTGTCTAGTGAGACATTTCATTTAATATAATACACAAAAATCAATAAATTGTGATCTCAATGTTTTTCTTATTTTGAACAAAATTTGAAAAATTCTCAAATAGTTTTTAGGTAGATTGATCGTAAATAGAACTAAAGTTCTTGAAGCATATCAACAGCAACATTTTTATTGAAGGCATAATATGCATAAGGAACATAGATTTCGAAATCTAAAAAAACAAAAACAAAAAAAATTGTAAAATGGAGCTCAACATTAGAAAAAATCTTTTACCTTTTTTGGGTGTTGTAATTAAATTATTTGTGTAATTATGACTACTCAGAGTCCGAAAAATAGTCTATAATTTCAGTCTGCGGTTGGTTGTTTAGATCGGGTTGTACAAACATTTCTATAGCTTCAGAATCAAATGGAATTTTCTTCGAAGCTTTTCTAACTCTTTGGTTGGTTATGAAAGGATCTGAAGATATTAGCATTCGGTTCATAATATCCGTTAATGTGTCTTTTCTTGAAGTTTTTCGACTGCAATGCTCTCTGTACATTTTGAAGTCTTTGTTTCGAGCTTCTAATGCTTCTTCACTTAATTCTCCAATGGGCAAAGCACTTTGAGAGACAATTTCATGTCCATGGATCAGAATCTTATGAACTGAAGTGCTCATATAGTACCAAGGGTACAGCAATACAAACAATTTTGCAGTTTCAAAACAATATGTTTTAAATTTTTGAACATCTATATTAAATCCGCTTGAAAGACACTGCAAGATTATGTAAAATTTTTTTATCAGATTGTCATCTATACTAGTTATTTCGCTTGATTTGGTATAATTTTTGAAAAAACGCCTGGCCACATTTCCTGTGTTGATTTGCGCCATTCTTTAACATGCAATTTGTAGGCTATGTGAAGCAGGCATTCAAACATTCTTATCCATGCATGCAAAACGGATATTCCAAAGGATAAAAATTGATCGTTGATGGGAAGTAACACCATTTTTTCAATATTGTTGAAATCCTTGGATGTTGCCTGACAAAGATAACATCTCTGTGCCGAACGAACACCACTCAGGCTATTGCATAGCTTGCCATCAACCATTGAAACTATCAACTGATGTTTGATTGTGTATTCACAGTTTTCAATAGTTACTTTTGTTGGTTGGAGTTCATTTATTTGTGATTCAATGGAATGGTTTTCTCTGAGGACTAATGAATCTGACTCTTTTTCGAAAGTTATCTTTATAGGCCTGCAATACCTAGGTGAAGACGGACAAGGATTCTTCCAAAAAACATTTGTGTTGTTCGATAGTTTAATTGGTACTAAACAAGTTATAAACACAAATTTATCATCAACATCAGTTTTGTTTGCAAACCTTTGATGGTATTCGCTATGCCCCGAACTACCATCAAAACCCACCTTGGAATAAAGCGTAAGCTCATTACAGCTCGCACTATTCAAAACATCTTTTTGTGATGCAGAAAGTCGTTCAACAGTGTGATCAAGTAGGTTCTGAATTGGAACTTCAGCTGTTTGTTCACTCACAGCAAGGTTTGTTGGGTAGCACTTCGATTTTTCTTTTTGCACAACTTTGTAAGAAGGCAAAACATCGGGTGCATACTTTCTTATTGTGTCATATTGATCACGAGAGAGTTTTGCTTCTATGAGCAATGATAAAGCTTGTCCAGGCGTTAGCATAGTTGTTAAACTTTTTGGAGTATTAGGTGAGGGCGACAAGGATTCTTCTAAACATTCTGCAGTTTGTTTGTCTCCAGCAGCTCGAAAATTCATTTGAGCAGCGAAAACAAGCTCTTCTGCAGAAGTATTTCGAAGGCCAGCTACTCTTTCACGCTTTCTTCGGTTGCTCAAGAGATCAAAACTTGTCTGAGGGCGTCCGGGGGGTAATGAATACACTTTAAATTTAACCCTTTCTTGAAGCCAATGCGCTTCATTTTCATTAAACACTAATCTTGTGCGGTGGCTTTTAATCCACTTAGATTTAAGTTCAAATTTGAAACGTATTAACTCTTTCTTTAAGTCTGACACGTGATTTTCAGGGCAGTTTGTTTTTGTAACTAAAAATGTCTCAATATCTTCAATTTTTTTCTCTATGGTCTTAAATTTACTTTTAAAAAAGATTTCGCAGAGTTCCTGCCTTTTGCAGAAGAAAAATTACATGTTGAACCCTTTAATATGATGAAAAGTGTTAATATTTTGCTTGCTTACTAACACAAAAAATTGAAAATAAAATATTTTGGGCAAACATTTTCTACTTTTAACTTTAATTCCAAATAAACAAAATATTGAACTACGAAAAACTCTTTTAATCTTGCTTGAATGTTTGCCTAATCGAAAAGTACCGTTATATAAAAAATGTTGTGACATTCTGAGGTTCCATTAAATTTGATTTCCAGATTTATGTCTTAATCGAGTTAAAACCAATTATATAATCAAAAACATACCTTATTTAACAAATGTTGTGCAAAACTTTTTTTTAACAATAGATTTTTAAAGTAATAATATAAGCCACTTTTAACGATTAGTTTACCACAGAACACAATTTTAACAATACTCTCTTCTTTGATGCCGAACAGTAAAGTGATAGAACAATGGAATGAAAAAAAAAACTCCTAAATCATGACACATGTTATCAGTTAATCATAACTTATTTTCATTGGGATTTAGTACATAAAAAAAAAAACGACTTCTCGCCGCTTCAGCCAATGCAAGACCACATAGTGCGCCGTCTTGGACGATGACCTCTTTATTGTCGAAGATCCGCAGGAGAAAGTGGAGGCTGTGGGGGCTGCTTTCCAGCAAGTGTACAAGGTGAATGCGTGCATTCGCCCCAATCACGACCTAGAAAACAGAGCCTTGCTCCATCACTTCTACCTTCGGAATGACATCACGCAATGGCGATCAGAGAACCTTGGTTTCACCGGGTTCAATGAAGATCATTTGGCAAACGCCATAATCGCCGAGCGAAATGGGCCCAGTTCCCTGTTAATTACGAAGGTGGAGCTCCAGCTCATCTTCGATTCATTAAAGAAGAAGGAGTCAGCAGGAGTCGATGGCATATCCAACGTTGTACTTCGACATTTACCTTAAGAAGCAGTAGACATTTATACCACTCTGTTTAACAACGCTCTGAATAATGCATATTATACAGTGCGGTGGAAGACAGCTGTGGTGCATCCTCTCCCGAAAAAGGGAAAGGACAACTCCAATCCAGCGAATCTCCGGTCAATAAGTCTTCTTCCGAGTATCAGCAAGGTATTCGAAAAAGTTATCAATAGAGCTCTGTCTAAGTGGGCAGAGGACAATAATATCATACCGGATAATCAGTTCGGTTTTAAGGCGGGACATGACACCATTCATGCCGCGTCTAAGCTCGTTTCTGATGTCCAATGGAACAAATCTAAGAAGCAGTGTACGGGTGCCTGTCTGGTTGATTTGGAGAAGGCCTTCGACACCGTATGGTTAGAGGGTCTTTATCTAAAGCTGACCAGACTTGGCATTAGTAAACCACTATTATATATGCTTTATGATATGCTCAATGGCAGAAAGTTTGTTGTCAAAAGTGGCAATGTAACTTCTGCCACAACCTTTAATATTAAAAATGGTCTTCAGCAGGGAGCGGTCAACTCGCCGATTCTATTCAGCATTTACACCAGCGATCTCATAAATAGTCTAACTCAGGCAATAGCGTATGTCAACGATCTAATTGCGTACAGAACAGCTCCAAAAGTCGAGGTCATCAGGATTCTTTTGCAGCGTGACTTCGAGAAGATCCAGCGATATTGCGATGACTGAAAGTTGAAAATCAACTCTCAGAAATCAGAAACTATCTTGTTTAGGACTCCGTTGCTTAGAGCCACAAGGGATACGAGAAAGAACTGGCGCAAGCTGGTGATCGTAGGGCTAAACGGACATCCACTGGCGAGTAAAAGTGTAGTTAAGTACCTTGGCATCTGGATGGATCAGTATTTGTATTTCGACAGACATATAAATGCTGCTCTGGCCAGGGCTAGGGGAGCTTTTGCCCTGACGAAACGGTTGTTTTATAGCAGCCGTCTGGACAGCAGGGTGAAGCTGATTTGCTACATGGCCCTTATCTGGCCGATGATAGCCTATGGATGCCCGGTTTGGTTCAACGTTGCCCCATCTCAAATGGAAAAGATTCGGGTGTTTGAGAGGCAGTGTCTTCGACGCTGCCTTGGATTGCACAGAACACCAGAGTCGGAGTACAAACATTACTATTCCAACCTGGCTCTATACAACAGGGCCAACATAAACAGGATAGATAATTTCTTGCTGAAACTTATTCGAGGTCACATAGCAAGAGCGATGTCCTCGTCTAACATTTTCGGGGCTTATTACCCCAACAACGAATACTACGAAAGTGTGCGTCTAAGCGGCTTTATTCCGCCCGATGCATTCCTCCACCTAGACAGTCGAGGGCTGATCCAGGATAGAGCGGCGGTTCCGCTAATCTACCACGTCGGCCGTAGAACTGTGGATCGGCGGCTCCTTTACAGTCGAGACGTCCTAGCACAAGACGGAGCTGAGCACCTTCGGTTCAGTAGGACTGTGTCCGAACGGGACCGAAGAGATAGGGTAAAGCAGGAGAACCAGTTCTGGTGGTTGAAAAACGAAGATGGAGTTCCTTCAGACATTTAATAGTTGACCTTGCTATTTTCTTTTGTATGGCCGACTTACATAGGTTTGGGTAGTTAGTTTTAAGTAGGGACGGTCAGGGTGGCACCAAAAAAAAAATATAAAACATACAAAAACACAAAAAATTATAAAACCGGAAAATGCTTGCTGTGGCTGTTCTAGTTTGTAAGTAGTCTGTAAGTAGCTTATAAGTAGGTTGTAATTAGTTTATAATTAGTTGTAAATAGTTTTAAGTAGCTTTAAGTAGCTTTAAGTAGTTTTAATTAGTTTTAGCATTAATTTAGTTTTATATAGCTTGTAAGTTTTATATAAAACCAAAAAATGAAGACATAGATACCGAGTTTTTTGTGAAATTCTTCTCGGTAAAAAATAAAACCGACCTGGATTTAGTATTAAGATAGTTCTTAGGCCGAAAGGCATTAGCATTAAGTTATTATAGTTTAACTTAGAGCGCCCGACTGGGGCCAGTAAGTTAGTTTTAAAATATTGATAAGTAGGCTAGTTTGTATGAATTTTTGTCTAGCTTTAAGATACGAGTAGTTTTAAGAAAATTGAAAAATAAAAATGAATTATAAAAAAAAAAGTGTCGTCGGACCGCAGTGCAGAGGGTCGTAGGTTCGAGCCCCGGCCGGGCCTAAAATATATCGAAGCTTTTTTTCACAACCGTGAAGTTGAAAATATTATTGAGTGGGAAAACCATCAGATGGAAGAAGAAACGTGGCGGGGGCATCGGAAGGTGTCCCAACAACCACAACAAAGTTGTCATCGGCAACAACAGCGGAGACATCGAAAGATGCCCAAGTTACAATGGCAAAGCCAGCAACGGCATTAACAGCCGAGTTACCCAAAAAGAGGAGACAAAAAAATAGCTGTGCACCAAACGTTGTCAAGCGTCGCTCCACCATAGCTTGAGCTGAACTGTCAGCTGGAGTGAAGGAGACGGCGCGCAAAGCCAACACAACAGCGGCAGCAAAAATTCAGCAACAATTAATTACCTCGCCATCCAACAACGAGGAAGTACAATATATGTCCGAGGGTGGAGAGGGACATTATACTACGAATGAGAGTAACCAATTTCTGGACCTCACAGTACCAGAGCCGTCGTCTGAAGACGAAATAGAGGAGCAAATAATTATGAATGAAATTGGTGCAGTTGAAGTGGAGATAGAGCAGCTCAAGGCCAAGCTTGCTCCTTTGATAATGGCTCTAAGGAAAAAACAACAGGCAGGCAGAGAAATCGAAAGGTTACAGAGTGAGAACCAAAAATCCCTACAGCAGTCAACAAAAAAAGTGCAGCAAAAACAAAAACAAATAAATGATGCGATGCAAACAACACCGCAGCACCCACAGCAAAATCAGCCAGAACAACAGCAACAAATTAAAAACAAATACCAAAGCAGACACAACACCAGTTGCATATACAACAGATACCAGCAGCAGCAGCAGCAGCAGCAGCAGCAGCAGCAGCAGCAGCAGCAGCAGCAGCAGCAGCAGCAGCAGCAGCAGCAGCAGCAGCAGCAGCAGCAGCAGCAGCAGCAGCAGCAGCAGCAGCAGCAGCAGCAGCAGCAGCAGCAGCAGCAGCAGCAGCAGCAGCAGCAGCAGCAGCAGCAGCAGCAGCAGCAGCAGCAGCAGCAGCAGCAACAACAACAACAACAACAACAACAACAACAACAACAACAACAACAACAACAACAACAACAACAACAACAACAACAACAACAACAACAACAACAACAACAACAACAACAACAACAACAACAACAACAACAACAACAACAACAACAACAACAACAACAACAACAACAACAACAACAACAACAACAACAACAACAACAACAACAACAACAACAACAACAACAACAACAACAACAACAACAACAACAACAACAACAACAACAACAACAACAACAACAACAACAACAACAACAACAACAAGCAACAGCAGCAGCCACTGCCAGCAAAAACAAAGAAGGAGAAGGTTCCACCCATTAATACGTATAAGATGGAGCTTCAGGATACCATTAACTTATGTAAGTCGGCCATAGGCGAAAATTTCATTATAAAAAGACTAAATATAAATAGACGTGCTATCCACTGTTCAACAGTGAAGCAATATAAAAAAATTAAAAAAATTTTAAAAGACACCACTACAGAGTTCTTAACTTTTACCAGAGGTGCTCTTAAATGAGCTCCGTCAAAAAGCGAGCGACGATCTCGATTTTAAGGGGGTCAAGCCATTCGCTACAGTCAGAGCCAGACAGGAGAAGCGGTCTTTGCCGTTTTTCCTGGTTCAACTCTCGCCCAGCCGCAAACTGGATAGTTTGAGGAAAATCTCCGTCCTCAACTACCAGGTTGTAACGTGGAATAAATTAAAGAGACGCGGCGACATGCTTCAATGCATGCGCTGCCAAAGGTTTTGCCATGCTGCAGCAAACTGCGAAATGCAGTCACGCTGCGTTAAGTGTGGTGAGGACCACATAAAGGGGGAATGTAAGCTCGTAGAGGAACGGGTCGAAGACATGACCCAGCTAAGATGTGCACTTTGCGGAAAGGAGGGGCACCCTGCTAATTATCGGGGTTGCTCAGCTTTTCAGCAAATTAGAATTAATAAAGCGGCTAAGCAGACAGCGGTAAAGATACGCCCATCAACGCATGCGTCTACAGCAACGCCCGTTAATCCCCAAATTTCCTACGCCCAAATGGCGGCAGGGAGGGGAAAAACGGTACAGCCTGCAGCTAAGGTAGCCCAACCGGCCCTAGTGCCAAAGGCGCCGGATGCTCTGGCCAAAATAAGAAGCATGTTGCTGGCCATTCAAGGCCAGTTAACAGGACTTCAGACCCAGATAAAGGAGCAGGCGACTAGGGTAAACTCTCTCTACTCTGTTTTGCCTAGCCTAACGCAAATTAGAGGTTAAAGGCGCGCTGTCGGAGAGGCCTCTTAGGATCCTTCCTGTCAATGTAAATTCACTGATTAGGACCGAACGTAGAGCTAATCTTTTCCAATTGTTGAAAGACCAAAGTCCAGATGTGTTTATGGCCAGCGAAACTAAGCTGAACCAGAAACATAAGGTGACTAACAACAATTACAATATCGTAAAAAGAGATCGACCCAACTCCACTCAAGGGGGGGGGGGGGGCGTCGCAATCTTTATACGAAAAGGAATAAATCATAAATTTATATACAATAGTGATCTGCGCAGATTTCGACTGTTAGAGGCGTGCATCGTGTGCATTTCTCTTCAACAGGGGAAGCGAATGTATGTGATCGCGGCTTATGCACCGGTATCACCTCAGCCAACTGATTTTATGACAGAGCTTGAAAAACTTTTCGAATGTCTACACTTGAGCTTGGAAGAAAATTACTTTCTCATGGCCGGTGATTTGAATGCCAAACACCAAGATTGGGGAAATCAAATTCAAAATCAAAGAGGTATTCATCTTTTCAATTGGATGAGTCGATACAACACTGAGTATGGTGTCGACCTACTGGCTACGGATCGGCCATCGTTTCCAAGAAGCGGTGCCTATCTGGATCTATTGCTAATAGACGCAAGACTGACAATTACTGACACTGTGGGTCAAAGACCAAGAAACTGTTTACGAACGATCGAGTACGACAGTGATCACTGCGGACTCGCCGCCGTAATACAGCTTCCGAACGAGCTCGTGGAGTTGGATGAGTATGTACCTGTGCATACTTACAATTACAGTAAGGTGCGCTGGCCACGCTTTACCAACGCCTTATCGAGCGAAATCAGTTCGAATAACATATCCCCACCAAATGACAGGAATTTGACAAATAAAGAAATAGACCAATACTTAGAACAAATTGACGAGACAATCAAACCAACAATGAACAGAACAATACCGAAATACAAGCAACAGGACGCAACCGACATGTACCGGAACGCAACCATTGACGCATTACACAGACAAAAAAGTGGACTGCTGACAAGAATAAAACTCTTGTACCGATGGCTAACTGACCCTCACGATCTGGAGATTAGGACACTGAAGTCGTCGATCAAAAACATCAACCAACTTATAAAGGAAAACTATCGGCTGTCCATTAATTTGTATTGGGATAACAAAATTCGGGCCGTTAATTCTAGCAACCCGAGCATGTTTCCCCAAATTAACAAAATATTTAGAAAGAATGATCAGAACGATCTTCCGTGTCTTAAGCTTCAGCGAACGCCAGACAACAGGGACGTACTTCTGACCGCAGGAATTAATCCAGAGGACGCCGCCATTATGCGCATATTATCCAGTGCGGTGGAAGACAGCTGTGGTGCATCCTCTCCCGAAAAAGGGAAAGGACAACTCCAATCCGGCGAATCTCCGGTCAATAAGTCTTCTTCCGAGTATCAGCAAGGTATTCGAAAAAGTTATCAATAGAGCTCTGTCTAAGTGGGCAGAGGACAATAATATCATACCGGACAACCAGTTCGGTTTTAAGGCGGGACATGACACCATTCATGCCGCGTCTAAGCTCGTTTCTGATATCCAATGGAACAAATCTAAGAAGCAGTGTACGGGTGCCTGTCTGGTTGATTTGGAAAAGGCCTTCGACACCGTATGGTTAGAGGGTCTTTATCTAAAGCTGACCAGACTTGGCATTAATAAACCACTATTATATATGCTTTATGATATGCTCAATGGCATAAAGTTTGTTGTCAAAAGTGGCAATGTAACTTCTGCCACAACCTTTAATATTAAAAATGGTCTTCAGCAGGGAGCGGTCAACTCGCCGATTCTATTCAGCATTTACACCAGCGATCTCATAAGTACTCTAACTCAGGCAATTGCGTATGCCGACGATCTAATTGCGTACAGAACAGCTCCAAAAGTCGAGGTCATCAGGATTCTTTTGCAGCGTGACTTCGAGAAGATTCAGCGATATTGCGATGACTGGAAGTTGAAAATCAACTTTCAGAAATCAGAAACTATCTTGTTTAGGACTCCGTTGCTTAGAGCCACAAGGGATACGAGAAAGAACTGGCGCAAGCTGGTGATCGTAGGGCCAAATGGACATCCACTGGTGAGTAAAAGTGTAGTAAAGTACCTTGGCATCTGGATGAATCAGTACTTGTATTTCGACAGAGATATAAATGCTGCTCTGGCCAGGGCTAGGGAAGATTTTGCCTTGACGAAATGGTTGTCTTATAGCAGCCGGCTTGACAGTAGGGTAAGCGTGATTTGCTACATGGCGCTTATCCGGCCGATGATTGCCTAATACCCGGTTTGGTTCAACGTTGCCCCATCTCAAATGGAAAAGATTCGGGTGTTTGAGTGGCAGTGTCTTTGACGCTGCCTCGGATTACACAGAACACCAGAGTCGGAGTATAAACACTATTATTCCAACCTGGCTCTATACAACGGGGCCAACATAAACAGAATAGATAATTTCTTGCTGAAGCTTATTCGAGGTCACATTGCAAGAGCGATGTCCTCGAGCAACAGCTTAATTTTTGGGGCTTATTACCCCAACAACGAATACTACGAGTGTCGAGGGCTGATCCAGGATAGAGCGGCGGTTGCGTTAATCTGCCACGTCGGTCGTAGAACTGTAGATCGGCGGCTCCTTTACAGTCGAGACGTCCTCGCACAAGACGGAGCTGAGCACCTTCGGTTCAGTAGGACTGTGTCCGAACTGGACCGAAGAGATAGGGGAACCAGAACCAGCGAGGAACTGATAATTAATTTTTTTTTTGCGTTTCGTGGATCTCCATTCTAATGTTCTATGTGTGTTGTTGGTGCTGTATTATTTTGTTTTTGTATTTAGTTTTTTTTCTAGGAATTTGCAGTTTTGGATCTTTTTTTTTTTTTGAATTGGAATTTTCTTTGGTAAAGAAAAAGTGGTTTGATGAATAATTTTCTTATTTATTTATTATTTATTTATTTATTCAAATGATTTACAAATTTATTTACAAATTACTTTATAAAAGGGGTCTGGGCAGCAAGAAGATAAATGACGCCGTCTTTTAGACCCCAAAAATTAAGATGACATGTTTGTGAACGAATGATGTGAATGAATGAATGTATTAATTATAACAGATTTAATCAAAAGTTTATGTAAACGTTTGTTAAAATAAAAGTAAAAAGAGTAAATCGTCGGCTTAGAGAGTAAAGCAGCTAACTCCACCTTATTTCTTACCATTATAGACCACTTCAAAAATTGCTAAAAAATAAAAAACCTATCAAATTTCAATTTCACTGAATTAGGCAATAACGAATGTTGAAAAATATTTGTTTGTAAAAAATGCTAAATAGGAGTTAGCTGCTTTACACTCTTCGCTGTACCATTTTTAAACGCTGTGTAAGTTAACAACAACAACACCTTCTTATTTTCAGTAAACATAATAAACCTTCACCCCATCCGTAACCCAACACCTATTTCCATTCAGTTCATTCACTGACCCCATTTCCCATCCAACCAACACATTTTCTCCACACGCTGACCTTGTTAGCACTTCCAATTAATAGTAAGTCAACACTTTAAATGAATAGTTTTTTTATTGGCTTAGTTCAATTTATGATTAACATAAAAATATAAAAAAAAAAAATCTTAATATAAAATGCTAACAAATAAGAATATTTAGATAGTTAAATAAAATAAATTAAACAATCTGATGAATCTAGCTTAAATATTTATTTATAAAAGAGGGTTTAAGGGCAATTGGAATAAAGAATTCTTCTGAGGGAGGATGAACTAAGGTTCACTGTTGGCTAGGCGCACCATTCTGATGACTGGATTGTTATGGCCATAATTTGTGCGGTGGGTAGGCAGGCGGAAGAATGGGAGGATCGAAAGTTACGTGGGTTGGTATTAATCAGGATGAGTTGAAGAAGTGCCAGAGAATGGATGGCACCAGTAATTAGTTGGTGGACAAAGAGAATGTCGGCAACAGCACGGTGACGTTTGGCAAGAGTGTGTAGGTCAATTAATTGCAACCGATCTTCATAGGGTGGTAAGATATGGGGATCAGACCAGGGGAGATGACGTAAAGCGAAACGGAGGAACCTTCGCTGTACACATTCTTTTCTATGTGAGTGTGTAGATTGGTAAGGTGACCAAACCTGACTGACGTATTCAAGAATGGGTCTTACATACGTGGTGAAGAGTGACTTGGTGACGTAAGGGTTGGAGTCAATGTGCATACGGAAATTGAGTTCTTTATCACTAATATTGCCAAGATATCAGATAGAGAAACTACGGGAACAGGTTCACTCCAAAAGTAATATGTTCGGGCGGGTAAGGGGAGGCGTTTTCTAGAAAAGTTCATGGATTGACATTTACTCACATTGAGTTCAAAGAAATTTTTTTTCTTCCAAGTAAGAAAGGAATTTAAGTCTTTTTGAAGCAAGGAAGAATCGTTGGAGTTATAAATCACTTTTATAATTTTTATATCGTCGGCATAAGTAGAAAGGTCAGAGTAAGAAGTTATGCTTTCAACATCATTAATAGCAAGGACAAAAAGAAGTGGAACAAGATGGCTTCCCTGAGTGGCATAGATAGATTCAGACACGGAGCATCTAAAAACTACCCTATAAAGCCAGTTCTCTAGGTAGGATTTAGCCCATAAAATAAAAGATGAAGGAAAACCAAAGGCTTTCAACTTAATGTAGATAATTTGGTGAGATATTTTATCGAATGCCTTACTGAAGTCGGTGGTGACAACATCAACATCAAAGCCTTTATCCAAAGAACAAAGGGTCATGGAAACAAATTGAGCAAGATTGGTCGTGGACCTACCCTTAAAAAAAACCATGCTGAAGTGGAGAAACCAGGTTAGGTTCAGAAATGAGGCTTGTCTGCATTTTGGCAAGATAATCATGGTATAGTGATTGGCAAAGGGAAGAAAAATCGATGGAAGCTTGTTGGTAGACTAGAAAAATCAAAGGGAGTCCGAGATTTCAAGTAATTATTCCATAGTTTATTTCTTTCTTTCGTGTACCAGGGAGGAGATGATAAACAATTTTTTTGGTCGAGTAAGGGACACATTGAATGAGGCAATCGAAGACAGCAGTATAGAAAAAAGTAAGAGCAATGTCAATGGGGGTATAAGAATTTATAAAAAGGTTGTAACCAATATTGTTTAAAAGGATATTAAGTTGATTGTAGTCAGCTTTACGAAAGTTAAAATAGTAAGATAATTCCGAATCAACTGTAGGAATTCCTTGATCATATGTGAAAAGAAGAGAAAGAGGAGGGTGGTAGAGGTCTACGTTGGAAAGAAGATGGGAGCTTTCGGTGACGACTGAATTACAAGGATCTGATGAAAAGATGAGGTCGAGCAACCGTCCAAGGTTGAAGTATATTTGAAGTAGGCCAGATTCAAAGAGATGATCGACAAAAAGAGATTCTTTTTTAGAAGTAGGATTGCCGGGAACAAAGAATGATTCGTCCTCTGATGGATCCAAAGTAACTCGGGTAAAGTAAGATCACCGACGATGATAAAATCATTGCTTAAAGCCGCAGCCTCAATCAGGATATCAAAAGAATCAATTATTAATTGATATGCCAGAATAGGTTGTGAGGGACGAATATAACAACAGAGAATGTAGAAACACCTGTTGGAGATTGACACCTTTATGAATATGTATTCATAGCGTGGTGAATTTGAGGTTCCAACTAAAGAAGCATTTAGACGATTGTGTGCAGCCAAAAAGAACACCACGCCCGGAAGGAGTATTATCATACCTTTGACCATCTGCACGAAATACAACATAATCGGAAGAAAATAACTTACAGTCTAAAATATTGGGACACAGGTTTGTTTCAGTTAAGGCAAAAATATCAAAAGGTAGTTTTTGAGACTTAAGAAATACAGCAGAAGTTTTGGTACGTAAACCTCTAACGTTCTGATAGTAAAGGGACAAGGTTGTTCGGGCTAAGTCAATAGTCACAGGCTGTAAAACAGAGCTAATGTTAAAAAGGAGGTTTTTTCGAATGTTTTGACGATGAAAAACGTTTTGAGCTTACATGTGAGGCGTAAGTAGCAAGGTCCTTCGAGACTGTTAGATGAAGATATGTTGAAACTTTCATGAAAGCGGGTAAAAATTTTATAGAGAGTAGAGTGATCTGTTGGGAGGCCTTATTTTATAATAGAAACTATGACGTTGGTTTTAGTTCTACCATCGATGCAAACTGAATCGGGTTTGTCGTGTAAAAATGCGAGGTACAGACGGACACTATTATACACTTTGTAGTCTCGCAGCCTAGCCATCAAATAACGGCCATGTAGGCTTTGAGTTAACAAAATTGACTGCAAGTCTAACGCAAGGAGGAAACATAGGATCGAGAATAGAGGGAGGTAAAAGGTGTGAGTTGGATTCAAGAGTATGGCTAGTAACGTTAGAAAAAGAAGAGTCAGATGAAAGAGGATTTCGGGTAAAAGATTGTGAAGCAGGATTTAAGGTATGAGATTGGATAAAATTACTATAGTTTATGTCGATAGGGGAGGTGCTCGTGTTAAAAATATTATTAGGAGAGGGGTTGGTCGTAGGGTTATTTTTAAAAGATACGTGTTTACGTTGAGGCATTAAGGAGTCTATTGAGTGAGGTGGTATTGTATTATTTGATTTATAAATGGAGTTGTGATTGGGTGGTTATACTTAGATCTAGTGTTAACATAATTAAAATTTTTTGGTAGAGATGAAAGGTTTGTTAGAAATTTTAGTAAACCACTTGGTGATTTTCATATTGCCAATCCAGCAAGAAAGATGGACATTAGAGATAAATGACCATTGAAATCTATGGAATAAGAACTTTGAAGCTGGATGCGGTTATTTTGGTACATTCACCCATGTTGATTTTGAATTTGCGGAAAAAAAGTTTACGGATCCAAGAGTCATCCTGCTCTGTTTGGAGTACCTTTCACAAAGAAAGGGGTGAATTTAGCAGCATTTTTTAATTTATTTAGCCTGCTATTCAATTCACTAGCAGTCCAGGTTGTACCAAAGTGGTGGATTATAGGCTCAGTCGAAGTGGGGCATTCATCTTGGTTTGTGTTTGTTGAAGTTGTTGGTGGTGGTGCATCAGGAAATGAGAGAGAAAGAGACGGTATCTGAGTGGACTCTGACATTTTAGCAAGGATGGATGTGTTATTGTAGTTGGGCACGGATTGTTGAGCACATACGGGAATCTCATCTATTTTGCAGGACGTTATTTTAATTTCTTCGATAATGTCATTAAAGTAGGTACGCGATGCAGTTAGTTCATTACTGATGTCAGATATTTTTGAAGATAAATCGTGGAGAATAGAGGTAAGATGGCCGGAAGCTGAAGACATAGAACTGGAAGTGTTTTGAAGGAAAAGATCGATATCGGACCGAATGACTTGAATTTGTTTATTAGTATTATCGAGAGGAGATAAACTTAGGTCGGCGTATTTCTGGTATAATTTTTTCCACGCGGCAACAGGTTTGTTAGTCAGCGCGAGAGTTGAGTGTTAGCTGCATGTAAGAAAGTTTTTTATCGATTGAAGATTGATTAGAGAAACAACGATTGCTGGGGGTCTCTATAGAATTGTTCAGTGTTTCTTTACTTTTAGAAAAATCATCGAAGTGTTGAAATTGAGCCAAGACATAAGGGATGGTAAGAATTACCGCAAAGACCACGACACGACACTTTTTCGGTGTATTTGCTGTCGAGAAGACAGTTTAGGAAGTCAAATGGATTCATTTCCATTTTGTTTGTAATTATTATTTTTTTTTTGTTTTTTATTAATTTATAATTATTGTTATTTCGGTTTAAGATTTTTGGGCAGTAGTGTACGTGGTAATTTTTCCACAAGCTAGTAGTCGAGACACAAACCATACGATGCAATCCACAAACCGCTGTACACCTTTGCTGAGAAGAGTAGAGTTCACGTTGGCGATAGTAGATGTCAGTGTTATGTAAACGAAAAAAAAAGGAAAACATCCAAGGGGAAGTGGTGGGTAGTAACAAAGTATGGGTCTGCTTGGCAGAACACTACTAAAAAAGCTTACCCAGAAGAGTTCACTGTGTGCTGTTGAGTCAGTGGTTGATGTCCAAACGCGATGGTAGCAGACAGATGAGGTGGAGGGCAGAGATGAAACTTGGGCACTCGGTTGGAGATGATATTGTAGGTTACAGCATGAAAGTGAATGCAAACAACAAGGAAGGCATGTAGTTTAAATTTGCTTCATAAGCAGAACATATACTAATAAATATACAAAAATAACTTTACACTCAGAAGCAATGGATACTTTGAAATTAAAATTTTAATTTTAAGCAATGAAACTAGAAAATGTTCTTGCAATATAGTTCACAAATATTATAGCAAAATGTTAGATAAATCGATGGTTTGATTAAATAAAAATAGTAAAAACTCGGGAGATAGATTCAAACGCAGCCAGACAAGAAAGTGTCAGTGTTAATCATTGATTAATAAGTAATTTAATGAATAAGCAGTTTAGGCTTAAAAAATAAATCAAAATATAATAAAGAGTCAGTCGAAAACTGGTTGTAAAATAAGAAAGAAAGTGTTTTCATTAAAATATTCACTGACTTAATATAAAGAGAATAAAACTGTTTAATTGCAAAATCGCAACTAAACTACAACAAATCTATATCAAACGAGTGATGGTGATACAAATCTTTATAGTGTAAGAGTAACTATAAATTCAAGTTTGAGTAAAAATTTATATCTTAAGTGATTTTTTTCTCTCTAAAACATATTTACGTATATACATATGTATGAACGATTGTGACTGTGCTTAGAATTGAATTTATTTTTGTTTAGTATAAAAAAAAAATAAAAACTAATGTCTGAACTCGCGAATACCACCATCGCATCAGCCGTTCAGGTAGCTGTCGAAACAGCTTGCCAAATGATTGTGCAACAAATGTCAGACCTATCGACACAAAATACAGAAAATAATAATATAGTTAATTGCAAACTAGAGGAATTAACAAAAAAATTACAAAGTGTTCAATTTCCCAATGGTGCTGTATAAGCCCATTACAGTTAACACCACGACCACTGTAAAATGCGAAATATCTTTGGATTTAGTTTAATCTATACCAGATTTTGATGGTGAACGGGCAAAATACCTTTCGTGGCGTCAAGCAGCTAAGAGTGCTATTACATTATTTGAATCATATGAAGGTTCAGAAATGCATTATCAAGCTGTTGCCGCAATTCGAAATAAAGTTGTTGGATCCGCCGATTTAATTTTATCGTCATTCAACACCGTTCTTAATTTTGATTCAATAATTGCACGCCTTGACAACTCATACTGTGATAAACGTCCATTACACGTGCTGATAGTGGGTGTTAGTGAACTAATAAATTCTTTAGGAGAGAAGTACCGATCAGCCACTTTGCGAGTATTTTTTTCGAGGCTTAATAAGCCAATCTGTTTTATTCTCTTTTCTCCTGGCTGTGTGGATTTGCCGTCTGCATTAGCAAAGGCACAAGAATTAGAAGCAAATCAGTATAGTTATAACTTTGCAAGAGCTTTTAATTGAAATGGCAGTGCAGGATCAACTTCAATGAATGTAATATCCCACTGAACAACCCAGATAATAATGTGAAACAGTTTGTAGAGCAAAACTCTTACAGGTATAACTCTACAAGATTATTGTTTAGGTGCACGTGAGTCAGATAGGACACTTTTTCCTAAAACTCAGCGAATAAATTATTTTCAAGATAACACCATCAATGGAGAAGCAAATAATATTTTTAAATATGAAAACTTTCATAGTATATATGAACATGAATACCAAACATCAACCAATGAATATGAAGACCAGATTAGTTTTATTTTTTAATAAAGTCGGCTCTACCATATGTTGAAAAGAAACTCAATAACGTTGTATTGAAAATCCTAGTAGACACTGGTACAGTCAAAAACTATATCAAAAATATACCTTGCTTAGAAGCAAGTTCTAATGATAAACCATTTAGAGTTAAAACCCTTAACGGAGAAAATAGAATAACACAAAAATGTAAAATAAGCTCTAGTGATACAACTACCAATTTTTTTGTCCTTCTTCAACTTAAAACATTTGACGCAATAATAGTGTACGACTTCCTCGTACAAATAAAAGCCCAGATTGATACCGAACCCTCTCTATTAATTTATGAAAATGGTTGCATTCAAATCAGATTCTTTGAATGCGAGCATGTAAAAAATCTTGAAATCGATACTGGAACAGTTCCTGAAACAGTCAAAAATGAGTTCAAAAAGTTAATTGAAGACTTTTCAGAAGTTTTCGCTCAACCCGATGAAAAACTTCTTTTTAATACTGACATAAAAGCAGCAATAAGAACATTAGACTCAGAACCAATTTATTCTAAGACAAGACCCTATAATATGGCAGAGATACCATTCGTAAATAAAGAAATCAAAAGATTACTAGATCACATCACATCACATTCTCCATATAACACTCCGATTTTAGTGGTAGGGAAAAAAGGCATTAATGAGGACGGTTCTTCTAAATCCAAGTTAGTTTTTGATAACAGAAAATTGAATGAACGTTACATATCAGATAGATATCTCATTCCAGAAAGCTCGGTTATATTATCGAATCTTGGAATGCAAAATTCTACTCTACGTTTAAAATCCGGCTTCCATCGGATTCTCCTAGAAAAAAAGAAACGGGAAAAAACAACTTTCTCCATAAAAATGGAAAATATGAATTCTGTAGATTGCCTTCGGTTTTAAAAATGGTCCCAACATTTTTCAGAGAAAAAAATTGTACTGGAGGGGGGGTCTATTTCCCCCGTTCAGGCGGGAGGTTTAATTTTCTAGAAATTTGGCCAAAAACAGAAAAAAAATTCTTTAAAAAAAAAAAACCGGAACACTTACAATACCACGGCTTAAAAATATTTTTTTTCTATGAAGAACCATTTGATGCCTATCCATCTCAATTTCAAAAAAACCCAATATTAGTACCTAATGTCTATATAGATGATGTAATAATTTTTTTCAAAATCTGAACACGAGCATTTAGAAGATATCAAAATAATAATTTCCAAACTTTTAAATGAAAACATGGGAATTTCTTCAGAAAAATGTAATTTTTTCAAACAAGAATTAGAATTTTTATGATTTCTTGTATCACGAGACGGTATTTAAACTTGTCCTAATAAAATCAAAGACATAGTTAGCTTTGAAGTGCCAAAAACACTTCGATCACTTATGTAGATCTTTTTAGGGTCTTTCTGGCTATTATCGGCGATTCGTAAAAGACTATGCTCAAATAACCAAGCATTTAACAAAATATCTGAGAGGGGAAAACGGTCACATAGGAACCAATAAATCAAAAAACATCAAAATTCATCTTGATTCAGAAGCTATGTGTGATTTTAATAGAATAAAGAACATTTTTAGCGATCTTCGCAAGCCTTTGGATTTGAAGTCATACTTTTAGTAGATAATCCTATAAATTGTTTTAAGAACCAAATATTTATAATTCATGGTTCTGAAAAAAAAAAAAAAAAAAAAAAAAGTGAAAATAATATTTCAAAAAATGTTCCGACATACTATAGTATTCAAATCAAATGCAGAACTAATTGAAATGTTCCGTGATGTCCTTCATCCGGGTATAATTAACTAACGGAATTTATTCCAACCTCGAAACATAAGCAAAAATACAGAATGACCTTGTGAATGCTTTTCCAAAAGGTTAAATGAAACAAACAAAAAAGTTTGTGCAAAACATAAAAAAATTATGTAAAGCATTAGCTTTCAAATGTGAGATGTATAAAGATCAGTGTAACCCCTCACAATCGGAGCAACACTCATTCCCACATACGCAGGAGATAATTTTGCACATAGATATTAACAACACCTGTAAGAAATATTTTATTACTTGTGTCGACAAATTTTCAAAATTCGATGTTTTTTGTTTTAAAACAGATATCTTCCAGAAACTCATCCACAAATTGAAATCATCTCTCAATTTCGAAAACCAAGACTTGTTGTTACAGACAATGAAGGTGCTGTCATTTCAAGTGCTACCCAAGCAATGTTAAAAAACGAATTTAATATATCAATGCATGCAGTACCAGCCCTCCACAGTCAAAGCGACGGACAAGTGGAACGCTTTCATTGTACTCTCGCTGAAATTGCTAGATGTAAATAAGAGAACTATACCGATGTCGTTGAATTAATGCTTCTTCCTACATATAAGTATAATAATTCAATTCATTCAGTTATAGATCATGAGCCTTCAGAAATTTTTCATGACAATTCTAAAGAAATAAAAAATTAAATATATAAGAAACTCAAAAACAAACAGATTAGATTTAGAATTGCATAATAATAAGACTACAACAAAAAACTTCAAGCCAGGTGACAAAGTATTTTTGAAAACTAATAAAAGAATAGGAAATAAAGTATCGAAAATATACAACAAAAAATGAGTATAAGCAGATTTAGGCACAGCCATTTTAACTGAAGGGAGACAAGTTCATAAAAATAATTTTAGATACAAATTTACTTTTAGGTGCATGCAAGTATGGCTAGGCACTGCTAAAATTATTGACTCTATACCTGAAGGAGAAGTTGCCATTTACAAAGACTTTTTATACCTAAAACCATTAAATAAATACAAATAGAAGGTGACACCCGGCAAAATGCCCGCATCATTTTAAGAAAGCTCTGCTTTCGCTCAAAATAATATGATGAGGTGGGTATATTTAATAAATTATGTTTCCTAAATTAAAAAAAGTTTTGTGTATTTGAAAGGGAATTTTTCAATAACTGTTTTAATTATTTTTGTTCCATGAATTACTATGGAAACGAGTTTTGAGGACAAGTGTTGTGTTTGTTTTGTATGCTGGTTGTGTACTATCTGAAATTTAGAATTGTATTTGAATTTTGTAGAAATTAATGATTTTCGTGTCCGTTTTAATTTAAACAAAATGTGGTGGTAAAGGTCCCTTGCTTTTTGGTAGTTTAAGCGTACCACGCTATCGGTGTAAGAGCGTACCACGCTGTGTTGGTTAAAGCGATTACTCGCCGCTAGATTGAGACAATACATTTTAAACTTTTATTTTCGTGTTCAAAACACCAGTCTGGTTTTTATTGAATCTTAATATTCCTTATATACTAATTTGTCCAAATGTTATAATACTTTTCATCTTACTTCTACACATTCAATTTCACATTCAAAAGTTATTCTATTTTTCTATTGGCTACAATATCTAAGTAAGGATCTTATTAATATTGAGTGACAATCAATGCAATCGAGTAGAATGCTGATGTTATGCTATGACTAACATACTCTATTTCATTTTACATGTTTTGTCACTCATTTGCTAAATGGGCAGTGGCGGCGCATATGTGGATACACTACAAAATATCAATACAAGGCCTAAGTAAATGAATAAGAAATATACTGATGTTCTCTATGCATTGCTTAGCAATACAACTTAAGTTCTATTGATCTGATCTTTTGGATTAAAGTCTTATAATACAGGAGATAATAAGCTATGTATATTGTGGTACCACTTTTTAATATTATAGGATGTGGGAGAAATATCGGTTGGAACACAAAACTTCCAAATACTAAAGATCAGTTTAATTTTTTTTTTTAGCTGTTAAGTTAATAACTCTGTATGGCAAGGTTTTCTAACATGCATAATTTGAGCTAGGTTGAATTGTTTATTGAATTACAACTAAAATTGTCGGATAATGTGAGTACCCAGCAAGTTACGTTTCTAAGTTATGATGTCAATTTAGTTATAATAGAAAAAGCTGATTTCTAAAAATGACATAACTTTAAAACGGAACATTTAAGAGAATTTTGGTTGATATTTTCGTTTTAAGCGAGTCCAAATTTATGAAAGGCATCTTTTTTTTAAAAATGTTATTATAAGAAAATTAAGTTTCAGTGCCGTGGTAAAAAAAATAATTTTTAAATAATGGAGAAGTGTTGATTACTTAAGTTTTAATTTGTATCTGTTTCTGCTATATAAACCAAAGTATATTTTTCTAGTGGAGTCTGGTGCGCTGAATTCGAATCTTGTCTAAATTCGCTGAATTCTAAATTGCTCTAGCACATCACGTTCATAAGATAACCCATTCTAAAATATCTCTAAATGTTAAGAAAAAACTTGTTTTTTCAATTGAAAATTGATTGATCAATTTAAATAAAATTAAACTTTCTTTATAAAATGTAATTAGATTTTAATCAATATTTGTATTACTTTCTTCGGAGCCCTCAATTAAAATTTATGAGTTAAGCATATTTTGGTGTAAAGTAGGCGAAGGCTGACATATAAATAATTATTTCTAATAGATGAATAAGGGTATTTGAAAGATTCCAAAAGAAATTCAAAGATAAATATTTATATTTTTGACTAACGATAGAGATTTATTCGAAAAAAATACTAAGAAATAATATAACTTTAAATTTGCATAAAAGCCCATATTTTAAAATTTTGGGTTCGAATATATGAAAAACGTGACATGTTAGAGCAATGATTCAAGGCATCAAAAACTATCAGAAAAGTATAGTTAAATTCATGTTAGACATAAAATAAAATTTTGTCACACAGTTTAATTAGGTATACGAGGACGGGTCAATAAGTCCCTGAAAATTAAAAGAAGGGCCGCTGTTTTTGGAAAAATAACATTCTTCTCGACATAATTTTCTTTTAGCTCGATACACTTATCCAACGTTTTTATAATTTTTGATTCCTCCAAGAAATTGTTTTTTTTTCGAAACCGTCAAAATAAGCCCTCCGCATCTAAGCCAAATTTAATCCCACCGAGCCATTTCTTTATATGGAGAAATAAGAAATAGTCCCAGGGGACCAAACCCAGCGAATGAGCTGGATGGGGTAGTAACTCGTATTTAAATTCATACAATTTTCTCATTGCGACTGCGGACTTGTGCGCAGAAGAACATTTTTTTTGCAAAATGGGGTCTTTTCCCTTTAAATAAACTTTGAATCACTTCAACGAGTCAGCATAATAAGTGCCGGTAATCGTCTTACCTTTCTCAAGGAAATCGATGTGGATGGCACCTCCCGTATCCCAATAAAATGTCACTATCACTGTGTTTACCGATAAACCCACTTTGTCTTTTTTTGGTTTGGATTCACCTGAAGAAGTCCACTGTTAAGATTGTTCTTTGGTTTCTGGTGTGTAGTGCTGGTGATGAATTCATATTTCATCGGCAGATATTTATTTTATTTATTTATTTATTATCACAGGTACAATGCAAATAAATTTACATCGTCCGGAACACATACAAGCCGGGGATCTAAGCCCATAAGTGGCTGATTTAAAATAATTACAATAACAAGAACTTGTATAATAGAGTTGTATATAGGGTTATGGTTGATGTAATTTAGGAATAAGTACGAGTATTAATAAACAAATTTAGAGTTGTTTAATTTTATATTTGTTTTATTTTGTGTTTGTTTAAAAGTGGAAAAAGATGTGATGCGTCTGGAGGTTTGGTTGTATCGAGTAGAATTTGTAAAGGTGGAACGTTGTAATTGAAGTGACTTCTAGTTAAAGGGCAGGATTGAAGTACTTGTTGGATGTTAAGAGTTTCCTGGCAAAAGGTGCAAGTAGGAGGATATTGATGGATTTAAGGTGTCGGATGGAGTTAAAGAGAGGTTTATTCATTTTATCAGCTACGAACTTGGCGTGAGCTTGCCATTTCCATGTCTTTGTGCAGACAAGACCAAGGGCTCTCATTTTTTGGCTGAGTGCAAGGGTTGAGTTATTAAGTGTTATTGGACTTCCTGGGCAAAGATCTTTTCCTGCATATGTGTGGAGCTTCCATTTTTTGCATGGGTAATTTTGTACCATATTTGTGACACCATGTTTGAGCCTTTTGTATGCATTGGTTGGTGGTTGGATGTTGATCAAGGAGTGTTGATCAAGGAAAGAATTGCAACACCAAACCCATCGCCCTACAGATTGGAGGTTAGTGCGTTGGGCTAACGACCTGGCCACAGTAAAAAAAAAAAACAATTGTTATGAAAGAGAAGCGAGAAGCGGATAACAACCCCCCTTAAATGGCAACCCAACCCGGAGCGAGAATGGACTACGACCTGCGAGTATGCACCTGGAATGTAAGGACACTCTATACGCCAGGTGCTACTCAAAAACTTGAATCTGTCCTCACGCGGTACAAGGCAGATATTACCGTGATCCAGGGGATACGATGAATAGGATCAGGGATTATGAAAAGAAAAGATTTCGACATTTATTACAGCTGTCATCAAAGATTGCACATGTTAGGATGCGGATTTGTAGCCGATCAGCGATCGCCTGGCTGTGATCCGCATCAAAGCTACCTTTCAAAACATCAGCCTAATATATGCACACGCCCCTACCGATGAAGCGGAGGAGTCTAACAAGGAGGATTTTTACGACCTCCTGGACGGAACCTACGGAGCGTGTCCGGAGTACGATGTCAAAGTCGTTCTCGGAGACTTCAATGCTAAAATCGGAAAGGAAAATATCGTTTGCGGATTAGTTGGAAAGCACAGCCTCCACGAAACGACAACAGACAACGTCTTTCGACTAATCGACTTTGCTGTAGCTCGTAATACGGTGATAAGAACCAATAGGTTCCCCAGGCGAAGGATACACACAGCAACCTGGCGATCCCCAGATGGTCGAACCGCCAACCAAATCGACCATGTGCTAATTGGCGCAAGGCACGCATCGAACATCTTGCACGTGCGAACTTTCCGAGGTGCAAATGTGGACTCTGACCACTTTCTTGTTGTGACAAAGTTCAGAGCCCGACTGTCCAATGAAAAGAAAGCGAAGACCGCCCAAAGGAAGAAATTCAACATTGCATGCCTTAGCACATCTGAGAAAGCCAGAGACTACAGTGAGCAATTAACCGGGAAACTCTCTGCCGTACCCCCACCCACAAGTGCCAACAACCAGTGGAACTTGTATCGCGACGTCATTAAGGAGACAGCCGAGACCACCATAGGCTATCAACCACCTAAAAAAAAGAACCCGTGGTATGATGAAGAATGCGCGGTATTGAAGCAGGGGACGGAAAATGCACGAATGCAAATGCTGCAACGGAAAACAAGAACAGCAAGAGAGGAGTACCATGAAAAGAGAAGGAAAGAGAAGAAAACCCTGCGTAGAAAGAAAAGAGCTCAGGTATCTCGAGGAGTCGAGCACTGCCACCAACACCCGCCGGTTCTACAAAACAGCCAAGCAACTAGCATGTGGTTATAAAATCGGCACGCAAGCTCTTCGAAATAGCCAAGGGAACCTGGTCACCGAAGCACAGGGAATTGTTGACGTGTTTAAGCAGCATTTCCAGCAGCTGCTCAATGGGCATTCTGTAGAGGAAGCGACAGTAGAACAAAGAAGCATGAGACCAGTCAATGAAGATCCAGTCGCAGCGCCCAGTACTGAAGAGATTAAGAAAGCCATCCACAAGCTTAAGAACAACAAATCCGCCGGCTCGGATGGCCTACCTGCGGAACTCTTCAAGTATGGAGGAGATGTCCTGGTAGGGTGCATACACCAGCTCATCAACCAAGTATGGGAGGAGGAAAGTATGCCCGACGACTGGTCAATCAGCTCCATATGCCCAATCTACAAAAAAGGCGATCCTATGTCCTGCAAAAACTATAGAGGTATATCCCTGCTTAATGTTGCATACAAGATCCTATCCAACGTACTATGTGAGCGTCTTAAACCTTTCTGCAACACTATGATCGGCACGTACCAGTGTGGCTTCAGGGCAGGCAGATCAACGATAGACCAAATCTTCACATTGAGGCAAATCCTGGAAAAGACCAACGAATTTCAAGTCGAGACCCACCATCTTTTCATCGACTTTAAGGACGCATATGATAGCATTAGTCGCCAAGAGCTTCTATTGGCGATGTCCGAACTCGGGATCCCGGAAAAACTGATCAAGCTATGCCGCATGACGTTACAAAATACGCGGTGCAACGTGCAAATGGGTAACAGCTCATCCGAGCTATTCCAGACATGTACAGGGTTCAGACAAGGAGATGCCTTATCACGTGACTTCTTCAACCTAGTCCTGGAGAAGATAGTTCGCAAGAGTGGTGTTAACCTGGAAGGCACTATCTTCAACAGGTCTTCGCAACTGCTTGGCTATGCGGACGACATCGACATCATCGGCCGCTCCAAGCGAGCTGTACTAGAAGCATTCACAGCTATTGATGAACAGGCGAAACGCGTTGGTCTTGAAGTGAATGAGGACAAAACAAAGTATATGCTATCAACAAACAAAGCTTCATTTGTCCATCGCCTAGGACAAAACGTCACTGTTGGTAGCAGTAATTTCGAGGTAGTCAAGGAGTTCACCTACCTCGGAACAAACATCAACCCCACGAATGACACCTTAGTGGGCACTTTCGAGAGAAAAATTCTTCGGCGGATATTTGGTCCAATATGCGAGGAGGGCGAATGGAGGAGAAGATTTAATCTTGAATTATACGAGCTGTACCAAGATGTGGATGTAGTCCAAAGAGCCAAAACACGCCGACACTGGCTCGGCCACATCGAGCGAATGGACAACAATGGTCCAGCCAAAAAAATCTTCGAATCCCAGCCCCCAGGTTCGAGACGACCAGGAAGACCGAACCTCCGCTACAGGGATCAGGCGGTTTCTGACGCAAGAGCGCTTGGTCTCGACGACTGAAGGGAGCGTGCGAGGGACCGCAACCGATGGAAGACCGCAATATCTCAGGCAGAGACCCTCCATGGATCGGGAGCCGGATAAGTAAGTAAGTAAGTAATAAAGAAATATGTCCTATAGTGCAAAACATTGACATTGAACATTTTATCCATACATTTCTCGCCGCGTTTCGGTTTCGGTTCGGTTTCGGTAGTGCATGGTGTAGGTGAAGTGTTAAAAACCTCGAAAGGAAGGAGAGACAACTACAGGAGAGAACCCAGTCGATGTCCAGAAAATACCATCCACCCATCCAAGAGGAATCAGAAGAAACTTACAGAAAACCAGAGAGAAATTGTGGAAGCTAAGTACATTTCTCACCAAGGTATGTGTGGTCTAAGTTTTACTCAAATGTGCGTTGCAGCTTCCAAGTCAAATTAAAAAACTAAAAAAGAAATTTTTAAATCAATTTAAAACGCACCTTCGATATAAAACAGACCCTATAAATTAATTATATTGCTCATAAATAATATATTTATTACCACTGAACAACATATTTCGTTTTGGCATTTAAAAAAAAAAAATTATCTTAATACTTAAATTTAAATAAATAAAATTTAAATCTTCGAACTTAAATACAAACCATAAATACTCTTCACATAAAATTGCCTATTCATCGTCGTTATCCGCCTATTGCATAGTGCTTTCGCTGGAAAAAATCATATACAATCCACAAAAGAGTAAACTTACGATCCACCTGCGTGTCCAATACACACCCACGAACAATCGTTAAAGCATAAGAAGCTTTCGCTCTAATCTAGTTTTCGCCACCACCACACCATTGCTTATTTCGTCGTTTTCGCCTCAATCTTCTCGTATTCTCGCTCGATTCTTGCATTTGATTGCAGAATCACCTAAAATCCAAAACATTATCAACAAATACCTGATTTCAGTGCATCGATCCTCATTTCGCTCACACATCATTCCCTCTAAGCTCATGGGAGTTTATTTTTTCGTCGTCGTCGCGGGAGATCTTGCTGCATGATCATTGTACTGAAGGAAAGCTTTTTTTGTTGATTGGATTTTCGTCGTTGCATATTAAAAACAAACAACTTTGGTTCTAATCCTATATTCACTTATTTAAATTACAAAACTTAATTTAAATAAAATATCATCGCCCTTATAGTCGTAGGTAGCTGTACTAATATATACTTCTACTATATATCTACTAAATCTACAATAACTTAATTTGCCGCTATCGTGGGAAAAAACATAATTGTTTTTAAAAATTAGTTCTTTTGGAACAGGGTTGCCGAATGAAATCAACTTCTTTGAATTCTATTGTTGGTATTTTAAAACATTTTCGATTTTTGGTAAAAAATATTTGCAATGGTAAGCAAAACGGCTACTCTTGATTAATTAAAGCAACAACGATCGTGTACTAAAGGAAGCATAACCCGTATAAAAAATATAGTGGAATCAACTTCGAATGTACTAACGCCAACTGAACTTGAGTGTCGCCTAGGAATTTTGGAGTCTTACTTCAAACAAATTTTAGTTAGCTGTTAGTTTAGCTGTTGGGAACTGGTAGGCGATGCAGTGTTGCAGATATGACGTTGAGTAGTGTCCCAACTTCAACTAGTCGTCTCCCTAAACAACGTCTACCTAGGTTTAGTGGAAAATATTCTGAATATAAAAATTTTATAAATTCATTTAACAATTTAGTCGAAAATGATTCAAGTTAAACTAAAATAGAAAAATTTAATTATTTGCTCTCGTGCTTGACTGATCAAGCTCTTGGTACAGTAAAGGCTTATCAAGTCACAGAAGCCAATTACCCTAAGGCACTTCTTAGTTTGAAGGAGCGCTATGACAATGACTGCCTCATATTTTTGGAAAATATATCCGAACTAATTGAACTACCCAAGGTTCATAAATCATCTCCGGCTTCATTAAGGACTTTAGTGGACAATATTTCCGCTTTATTTAGTTCACTATTATCGATGAGGTCGTTTGAGAACATTTGTAATGCAATAATAATACACATTGCCATGTCGAAGGTCGATCCAGAAACGCAGTCTAAATGGGATGAGCAACTGGACTATAGCAAGTTACCTGAATGGAAAGAGTGCGCAACTATTCTCAACAAACGGTGTCAGTTCCTGGAAGCTAGAGATAGTAAGCTGCTACGATCGGATTTCACTCACAAATCATCCCACAAACCAAGGCCTTCTTTTGCCAACCATCGTCCTCAAACTTCACTTGCTGCTAATCAACATTCTTGTATCTTTTGTCGAGACAATACTCATTCGGTTGCAAACTGCAAAGGTTTCATGGAGCTGTCGGTAATGGATCGTTATTATAAAGCGAAAAAATTAGGGCTTTGCTTAAACTGTTTAGGACAGGGTCACAATGTTTCGAAATGTCCCTCGACTTACAAATGCAAAAGTTGCAAGCAATCACATCATAGTCTTTTGCATAGGCCCCAAGCTACAGACAATGCTTCTAGTGTTGCAATTTCAAAAGGTACATCGTCACAGAATATATCAGCTGCATCACATTCTGCATTGGAGAAGGAGCGTGTTCTTGCTCAAGTTATTTTGGCGACCGCCTTAGTTCTTGTCAAGCACTCATCAGGAGGTTTTCAGCTGGGTAGGGTTCTACTTGACTTTGGTTCTTAAGTTAATTTTGTTAATGAGAATTTCGCAATTCACTTTGTCTTAAAAAACAAAGAAGGAACGTCGATATTGTGGGAATTGGAGATACAGAAACACAAACAAAGTATCTAACTCAATCGACAATTCGCTCAAGATACAACAATTTTGAAATTTCTTTGGAATTTTTAGTCGCACCCTCCATCACAGGGTATCAACCGGAAGCAGTACTGAACATATATAATTGGAATCTACCTACGAATTTGGAGCTTGCAGATGAGAGTTTCAATCAGCCATCACAGATAGATATGTTGTTAGGTGCTGAAGCATTCTTTGATTTGCTGGAAACAGGTCAGGTCAAATTAGGTGAAGGACTTCCACGCTTACAAAAAACTGCTTTAGGTTGGATCGTATCTGGTAGATACAAAACAAAAATATTTGAAACGAATAAATCGTGCTTCGTAAATACAAAAGATAGTTCTTTGGACAAATATTTAGAGAAGTTCTGGGAACTTGAAGAAATTCAGGGTCATCAGTCGAAGTGGTCTGAAGAGCAAACCACATGTGAGGAACATTTTAAGGACAACATTGAAGTTCTACCTAGCGGTCGGCTTATGGTGTAACTACCTCTCAAACGAGATCCCAGCTGTCTTGGAGCTTCCTATGATATCGCCTTCAGAAGATTTTTATCTCTTGAGCGTAGGTTATCTAAGAATTCATCTTTAAAATCGCAGTATGTAGACTTCATGAAACAATATGAATTGTTAGGTCATATGTCTGTAGTTTACAATCCCAATCTCGAAACCGCTCACTATTATCTACCACATCAGTGTGTAATTAGGCCTGATAGCGTGTCTTCAAAATTACGCGTGGTATTTGACGCATCTTGCCGAACATCGTCGCAAATATCCTTAAACGGAATTCTTATGGTCGGTCCTACGATACAGGACGAACTTGTTATCATTTTGCTTCGCTTTAGAATTTATCGATACGCTTTAACAGCCGATATTGTTAAGATGTATAGACAAATCCTAGTACATCCATCGCATAGGAGGTTGCAGTTTATCTTATGGAGAGAAGATGCACAAACTCCTATACAAACATACCAGCTTAATACCATAACATATGGTACGTCATCCGCACCGTTTTTGGCAATTCGTTGTCTTCAGTACTTGGCCGAGAAAAACCAAGAGCATTTGAGTCTTGGTGCTTTCGTTTTAAAGTCTGACTTTTACGTGGATGATATGTTGACTGGAGCTGACGACTTAGATACTCTAACCCAAAAACGAAACGAAGTCGTATCCATTTTGAATTCAGCTGGATTAGAGCTTTAAAAATGGAATAGCAACCACCTTTCCTTAATCGAGGAAGCTAAACAAAAAGAAATCAGATTAACTGAATCCAATTTGATAAGTACGCTAGGTATCGCTTGGAATCCTGTGGCTGATGAATTCAGTTTTTCTTACAAACCAAATCGGACCTATACAAAATACACTAAGAGATCTATTTTATCTCTTTCTTCGTCCCTTTTCGACCCAATGGGCTTGCTAAGCCCCATCATTATTCGAGCTAAGATCCGGCTTCAACAGCTTTGGATTGATAAATTTGACTGGGATGCAGCAATTCCACAAAACATCGACACTGAGTGGCGTCAGTTTATGATCGACCTTCACTCACTTCAAAATCTCTCGGTACCTCGATTCGTGTTTGTAGCAAATAAAACAAGCTACCAAATACATGGCTTCGCAGACGCATCTATGAACACATACGGTTGTTGTATGTATTTGAGAAGCACAGATACTTTTGGGTCGGTAGGAGTGAAGCTGTTAGTCGCCAAGTCCAGGGTTGCACCCGCTAAAAGGAAACAACTTCCTCGCTTGGAGCTGTGTGCTGCACATCTTTTATCCAAACTCTGGGTTAAAATTCAGAAGGTGATTGGCAGTAACTACTCAGAAGCATTCTCTTGGACTGATTCGGCAATTGTTTTGCATTGGATATCCACACACACATTGAAGCTGAACACATTTGTCGGAAATAGGGTAGCAGAAATTCAGGAAACAACGAAGGAGGTGTTTTGGAAACATGTTCCAACCGACAATAATCCTGCAGATGTCGTTTCCCGAGGATGCACGGTAGAAGAGCTATGTTGGAGCCGAAAACTTATCAATTTGCTTTTTAAATAAATTCACCTTGCTATTTCAAATATATAAATTCATCTTGCTATTTCAAACTGTTATACTATTTGAATTATATAATCTTTAAATTTAAATCTGGCGCTTAAAATTAGACCAATCGCCATATTATTTATAATTTAAATTCGCCTTTAAACTTTCTCTCATTTAAAACTTAACGAAAACTTTATCTATAAATACTCTGTTAAAACATTGAATAAATCTCTTTTTCTTTTTGTATTAAAACCCTAAGGGGAAAATCTCGTTGTTTTTATTCGCCGTTCTCGCAAATACAATTCTTGTCGCTTTTCGCTAGAAATTTATGGTTTTTTCGATAGCCATAATTTCATATATCATAAATCCAACTATAAAATATAGTATCTGTTTGTTTAATCGTGATCTGGCTAGTTTCGCTATTTTTCGCCTAAATTTAGTTAAACTTTCGCTACCGGTTTTCTTAAGTCGAAGAAAAACGCATCAACCAGGACCTTCCTATCCTAGTCGTTATAAGGGAAAAAATAGAGATCCTAGGTTGACGGTCAAAGAGCCTTTTGATCGTTCATTTTTTGGCGCCCAACGGGTTAAAAAGCGAAAACCCACACAAAATCCAATTGAAAAATCCAATTTTTCAATATACATATACATTTTATTCGGTTAAAATTAGATTGCACTAAAGTGATAAAAAACTATAAACTTATTAAAAACTAAAAACTATATGTACCTACTGCATATACAAAAAATAAAAAAGTGCAAGACATTTAAATTGTTCTTTCGTCGTGATTTCGGTTTCGGTTTCGGTTTCGCGAGTGCATGGTGTTGGTGAAGTGGAAGAAAATCCAAGGAAAAAGGAGAAAAGAGAAAGGAGAGCCAAAAACCCTACTCAGCCATCCAAAGGGAATCAACTTCAGCTTGAGGAACACCGGAGAAATCGTGGGAGAATTGTGGGAGATAAGTATAGCATCTCTCACCGAGGTATGTTTGGTCTAAATTTATTCAAATGTGCGTTAATGCTAAGCAATCAAATTTAAAAATTCGAAATCAAATATTTAAAACTAATATAATATAAAACGCACCTTCGGCATAAAAGACCTCTTAATTCACCAAAATATAATACGTTTATATATACATATATTATAAATTGAACAACATATTTCGTTTGTATTATTAAAAATAATTGTTTAAACACCTAAAAACCTAAAATAAATTCAGTTATAAAAATTAAAATTCGCACGCTGACTAAGTACCTATCCGCATTACCTGTGGTGCTTTCACCAGAACAAATATTTTTACAATCCACAATAGAGAAAATTTACGTTCCACTTTCTGTATAGTAGAAAAGCTTTCGCTGCAATTTCCAAATATAATTATTCCGAACTCCTTGCCAACCACACCATAGCCATCATCTCATCGTCGTTTACTCGTTTTCGAATTCTGTCGTTCTCTCAGAATCCACAATCTGCATACACACCTTACTTCAGTACAACGATCAAAATTTCGCCCACACTAAAAATTACTACTGATAGAGCTTTTTCGGAGTTTTTGTCATCGTCGTCGTCGTCGCGGGAGATCTTGCTGCACGATCATTGCACTGAATAAAAGCTTTGTGTTCCACTTGATTTTTTTCGCCTTTCAATCTCTTCTTGGATTAAGATTGAATTATAGCAATTTAAATTCATAATTTCAAATATTGCATCGCTGCAAACACCTGAGAATTTTTAAAGCTTTCGCATAGTGTTCAGTTTCAAAACATTCGCATTGAATACTAAAGTAAACATACAGAGTTAGAACAGAGTTGCCATCTTGCATCCTTTAATTGGATTTAAAATATTTCAAATATTTAAATTATTTTCGTTGATTATTTAGTCGCTGTTAAAAGAATATTGCTTCAAATATTTTCAATGGCAACCGAACAGTCTGTTGAAGAAATACTACAAGAATTAAAGCAACAAAGAGCTTCTTCTAAGGGAAGCATATCTCGTATAAAGAATTATGTTGAATATAATGCAAATTCTTTAACGCCAACTGAACTTGAGTGTCGACTTGGAATCTTAGAATCATATTTTAAGCAAATTCTAGTATATCAAACTAAAATAGAAGTCTTAGTCCCCAATGATAGTTGTCGAGGTGAAATAGAAGATTTATATATCACCGCAAAAACCAAAATTCTTTCGCTTTTGGGAAGTGGTAGGAGAAGTAGTGCCGCAGACATGACGTTATCTATTCCGCACCCAACTAGTCATCTTCCAAAGCAGCGCTTACCAAGGTTCAGTGGGAAGTATTCGGATTACAAGAATTTTATTAATTCATTCAACAACCTTGTAGAAAATGATTCAAGTTTAACAAAAATTGAAAAGTTTAACTATTTGTTATCATGTTTGACAGACCAAGCTCTCGGCACAGTTAAATCTTTTCAAGTTACGGAAGCAAATTATCCCAAGGCACTTCTTAGTCTTAAGGAACGCTACGACAATGACTGTCTTATATTTTTGGAATACATTTCACAGCTAATTGAATTACCTAAGGTTCCAAAGGCTTCTTCTGCTTCGTTGAGGAGTTTAGTTGACAATATTTCTGCATTGTTTAGCTCGTTACTTTCGATAGGTTCGTTTGAGGATATTTGCAATGCCATTATTATTCATATTGCAATATCGAAAGTGGACCAGGAAACACAGTCAAAATGGGATGAACAACTCGATTATAAGAAGTTGCCTGTATGGAAGGAGTGTGCAAACGTACTTAGCAAGCGATGTCAATTCCTGGAGGCTAGAGATAGCAAACAAATTCGGTCGGAGCCAGCTTTTAAACCAGCTAATAAACCAAGGCCATCATCAAACAACCATCGAGCTCAAGCATCACTTGCTGCTAGCCAACGTTCTTGTGTCTTTTGTGGAGACAAGAGCCATTTAGTCACGAGTTGTAAAGGATTTCTGGAGCTGTCTGTTATGGATCGATTTTGGAAATCGAAACAATTAGGCCTCTGCTTAAACTGTTTAGGAAAGGGTCATAACGTGTCCAAATGTCCATCTTATTATAAGTGCCAGATATGCAAACAGTCACATCACAGCCTTTTACATAGAACTCAATCAACAAACCCTATTTCTAGTGCTGATGATCCACAAAATCATTCTCCTAACCCTAATGCCTCAGCTGCAGTGCATTCTGCATTGGAAAAGGACCGTGTTCCTGAAGGTCAAGTAATTCTAGCAACAGCGTTGGTTCTTGTAAAGGGTGCGTCTGGAGGTTTTCAGTTGGGTAGGGTTTTACTCGATTCAGGTTCTCAAGTAAATTTTATGAACGAGAAATTTGCAAACTTGCTTGGTCTTAAGAAAGATAGAAAGAATGTTGATATCGTAGGAATTGGTACTACTGAAACGAGAATGAAGCATCAAACACAAACAACAATTCGTTCAAGGTATAGCAACTTTGAAGTGTTTTTAGAATTTTTAGTCGCACCCACTATTACGGGTTATCAGCCGGAAGCAGCGCTCAACGTTCGCAATTGGAATCTTCCTGTAAACATAGAGCTTGCAGATGAGAGTTTTAATCAACCTGCTCAAATAGATTTGTTGCTAGGAGCTGAAGCATTCTTTGAGTTGCTCGAAACAGGTCAGGTTAAACTCGGTGATGGACTACCGTCATTACAAAAAACGGTTCTAGGATGGATTGTATCGGGTAGATACAAGGCACAGTATGAGGAAAGGCAGAAATCGTGCTTCGTCAATGCTATGGATTCTTCGTTGGATAAGTACGTAGAAAAATTCTGGGAATTGGAGGAGATTCAAGGTGTTCAATCGAGATGGTCTGAAGAGCAGACTGAATGTGAGGATCATTTCAAAAATACTATTGAGATTCTTTCTAGTGGTCGTCTTATGGTCCATTTACCCTTTAAGAAAGATCCTGCCTGTCTTGGAGGTTCCTACGACATTGCGTTTCGAAGATTTCTTTCTCTTGAACGTAGATTATCCAAAAACGCATCATTGAGATCACAATATACAGACTTTATAAAAGAATATGAAGCTCTAGGACATATGTCACTTGTGCCTAATCCGAATCTTGAAACTACCCATTATTATTTACCACATCAATGTGTAGTTAGACCAGATAGCGTATCTACAAAACTACGCGTTGTCTTCGACGCATCTTGCCGCACTTCATCGCAAATTTCTCTAAATGGGATACTAATGGTTGGTCCTACAATTCAAGATGAGCTTCTCATTATTCTTCTTCGTTTTCGGTTTTATCGATACGCCCTAACTGCGGATATTGTTAAGATGTACAGACAAGTACTTGTACATCCATCGCATAGAAGGTTTCAATACATTTTATGGAGAGAAAATGAAAAAGTTCCTATACAAACATATGAGCTCAACACTATCACATACGGGACGTCATCTGCTCCATTTCAGGCAATTCGTTGTATTCAGTATTTGGCTGATAACTTTCAAGATCGTTGGGGTCTAGGAGCTGCATGTCTTAAGTCTGATTTCTATGTAGATGACATGTTAACTGGTGCAGATGATTTAGAAACTTTAACTCGAAAACGGAACGAAGTCGTTTCAATTTTGAGTTCTGCTGGATTAGAGCTTTCTAAGTGGAACAGCAACCATTTTTCCTTAATCGAGGAAACTATCAAAAAAGAAATCAAGCTTACCGAAGCCAACCTAACAAGCACTTTAGGCATTGCTTGGAATCCTTGTACTGATGAGTTTAGCTTTTCTTACAAACCTAACCGAAAATACACAAAATATACCAAGAGATCAATTCTCTCACTCTCGTCGTCACTTTTCGACCCAATGGGATTGCTTAGCCCCATTATTATTCGCGCAAAAATAATTCTGCAGCAGCTTTGGATAGACAAGCTTGATTGGGACGCATCTATTCCAGAAGTAGTTGATACTGAGTGGTGTCAATTTATGGAAGATCTTCATTCGCTTCAAAATCTTGCAGTTTCTCGATACGTTTTTATGGAAAACAAACAAAGCTTCGAAGTTCATGGGTTCGCAGATGCATCTATGAAGGCGTATGGATGCTGCATCTATTTGAAAAGTACGGACTCAAGTGGGTCAGTAAATGTTAAACTATTAGTCGCCAAATCCCGAGTTGCACCTGCAAACAAGAAACAACTACCTCGCTTAGAACTCTGCGCAGCACATCTTTTAGCAAAACTCTGGGTAAAAATTCAAAGGGTAATTGGTACAAGTTACTCAAAATGCTGTTTTTGGACTGATTCTGCAATTGTTCTTCACTGGATTTCTACCCATTCTTCGAAATTAAATACTTTTGTTGGCAATAGAGTCGCTGAAATCCAGGACACAACGAAGGAGGTGGCTTGGAAACATGTTCCAACCCTTGACAACCCAGCAGATATAGTCTCTCGTGGATGTACAGTGGAGGAGCTCAAGGACTCCATTTGGTTCAAAGGCCCAGCATTTTTAATCGAACATGAGGAAAATTGGCCAACTACATCAGGAATTCTACCTTCTCCAGAGGAACTTGCGTTGGAAAAAAGAAAAACCGGTTTAAGCTGCTTTATAAAGGAACACGACTATTATCTTAACTTAATCGATCGAGTCAGTTCCTACACAAAAATTGTTCGAATCTTTGGATATGTTGCCCGGTACCTCAATCGATTAAGAAAGATAGCGCATCAAAGTGATTATCTGACAGTTGACGAGTTGGATTATTCATTACTTATCATAGTTAACATCATTCAAATGAAATATTTTGCAAAGGAAATTGAAGCAATCAAGTCAAAATCAAAAATCAAAGGAGCAATACAGTGGTTGAGTCCTTTTATCGAAGATAGAAATGGTTTACTTTTGTTGAGAGTTGGTGGAAGATTAAAGCATTCGAACTTACCTGAGGAAAGTAAGCATCCGTTATTACTTCCAAACGATTGTGAATTTACCAAAGGATTCATTCTACATCTACACTATTCAAACTACCATGCAGGTCCAAAAGCTCTGGTAGCTTTATCCAGGCAAAGATTTTGGATAACAAATGTAAGACATTTGGCACGGAGGACGGTTCGAAAGTGTGTCCATTGTGCAAGATATCGACCAAAATTATACGAGCAGGTAATGGGAGATTTACCTGCAGAAAGACTAACTCCATCACGTCCGTTTTTATGTTGTGGAGTGGACTTTTGTGGTCCCATATATACCTACTACAAAATTCGAGGTAAAGTGCCTTACAAAACTTATGTTGCAGTTTTTGTCTGCTTCTCTTCTAAAGCAGTCCATTTGGAAGCAGTGTCGGACCTTTCATCTGATGCTTTTATTGGAGCGTTAAAAAGGATGATAGGTCGTAGAGGTCTCCCTAGAGATATTCATTGTGACAACGCCACAAACTTTGTTGGTGCACAGTCAAAACTTAGAGAACTACGCGATATGTTGTTCAAAAAAGCCAATCAAGAAAATATTTCAAATTTCTGTTCTATTCAATCTATAAATTTCCATTTTATACCCCCCAGGGCACCCCACTTTGGTGGAATTTGGGAAGCGGCCGTGAAAGTAGCCAAAGGTCATCTTTATCGCAGCTTTGGAAACGCTAAACTTTCGTTTGAAGAGCTGACGACTGCACTTGTTGAGATCGAAGCCATAATGAACTCGAGGCCAATTACACCTTTGTCGACAGATCCCAACGACTTCGAGGCCTTAACCCCAGCACATCTACTCATTGGGTCATCTCTTAAAGCGATTCCGGAACCAGGTGTTGAAGTTTCCGACATAAGCTATCTTCAAAGATGGCGGCGAATCAATGCCGTCAAAACTCATTTCTGGAAGCGGTGGTCATCCGAGTACGTCCATGAACTCCAAGGTCGAGCAAAGTGGACCACGTCAAGCCCAAATATTGCAATCGGCAGCCTAGTCATTATTCATGAAGACAACTTACCGCCCCAAAAGTGGCTTTTGGGAAAGGTCACAAAAATTATCGAAGGTCCTGACGGTCGTGTCAGAGTTGCCGATGTAAGGACATCACGAGGAGAATTTCGAAGACCAATTCGCAAATTAGCAGCGATTCCATCTTGAAAGGAAGTCCTTCCAAAGGAGGCGGAATGTTGGAGCCGAAAACTTATCAATTTGCTTTTTAAATAAATTCACCTTGCTATTTCAAATATATAAATTCATCTTGCTATTTCAAACTGTTATACTATTTGAATTATATAATCTTTAAATTTAAATCTGGCGCTTAAAATTAGACCAATCGCCATATTATTTATAATTTAAATTCGCCTTTAAACTTTCTCTCATTTAAAACTTAACGAAAACTTTATCTATAAATACTCTGTTAAAACATTGAATAAATCTCTTTTTCTTTTTGTATTAAAACCCTAAGGGGAAAATCTCGTTGTTTTTATTCGCCGTTCTCGCAAATACAATTCTTGTCGCTTTTCGCTAGAAATTTATGGTTTTTTCGATAGCCATAATTTCATATATCATAAATCCAACTATAAAATATAGTATCTGTTTGTTTAATCGTGATCTGGCTAGTTTCGCTATTTTTCGCCTAAATTTAGTTAAACTTTCGCTACCGGTTTTCTTAAGTCGAAGAAAAACGCATCAACCAGGACCTTCCTATCCTAGTCGTTATAAGGGAAAAAATAGAGATCCTAGGTTGACGGTCAAAGAGCCTTTTGATCGTTCAAGCTACAAAACTCGATTTGGTTCAAGGGTCCAGCATTTTTAGTTGAACAGGAGGAAAATTGGCCATCAACAACGGGAATACTTCCTTCTCCAGAGGACCTTTCGTTGGAGAAACGAAAAACAGTTATGAGTTGTCAACAACCAGGAAAAAACTATTATTTGGAATTGATAGAGAGATTGAGTTCTTACACAAAGCTCATCAGAATCTTTGCGTTCGTTGCAAGATACCTTAATTTACGTGTATTGAGAATCCCCTTTCCTGGTGAATTTCTGACAGTCGAAGAACTAGAATATTCACTAAAAATCATCGTTAACGTGATTCAACTGAATTACTTTGCTAAGGAAATCGAATCTATAAAATCAAACGCACCGCTTAAAGGATCCATAAAATCTCTAAGTCCATTCATCGAGAAAAAGAATGGGCTTCTTTTGTTGAAAGTGGGTGGGCGATTGAAGCACGCAAACATGCCAGAGGGAAGTAAGCATCCATTGTTACTACCAAAAGATTGCGTTTTCAGTAAAACGCTTGTCGAACATCTTCATTATTCGAATTACCATGCTGGTCCAAAAGCTCTTGTCGCACTGACCAGACAAAGATTTTGGCTGATTAATGTTCGAGAGTTAGCACGATGTGTAGTACGAAAATGTCCCCATTGTGCAAGGTATAGGTCTAAATTATTTGAGCAGGTTATGGGAGATTTGCCTGCCGAAAGATTGACCCCATCACGTCCATTTATTTGTTGTGGGGTGGACTTTTGCGGTCCGATATACACCCATTATAAAATTAGAGGCAAAGTTCCGTATAAAACCTATGTGGCAGTTTTTGTCTGCTTCTCGTCGAAGGCAGTTCATTTGGAAGCTGTGTCAGACCTTTCAGCCGATGCCTTTATAGGAGCATTGAAAAGGATGATAGGTCGCAGAGGTCTCCCAAGAGACATCCATTGTGACAAATTTTGTTGGCGCACAGTCAAAGCTAAAAGAATTACGCGATATGTTGTTTAAAAAATCTAACCAACAAAATATTATTGAATTTTGTTCTAATGCCACCATAAATTTTCATTTTATACCCCCCAGGGCACCCCACTTCGGTGGAATTTGGGAGGTGGCCGTTAAAGTTGCAAAGGGCCATCTCTATCGTAGTCTAGGAGGTGCAAAGTTGTCGTTTGAAGAGCTGTCAACTGCGTTGGTGGAGATCGAGGCCATAATGAACTCCAGGCCAATTACTCCGATGTCTGCAGATCCCAATGATGTCCAAGCTCTAACGCCAGCTCATCTGCTAATTGGGTCATCACATAAAGCTATTTCTGAACCAATAGAAGACGTCTCCGACATAAGCTATCTACAAAGATGGCGGCGAATAAATGCTGCAAAACCCACTTCTGGAAGCAGTGGTCATCAGAGTATGTCCAAGAACTCCAAGGTCGTGCAAAGTGGGCGTCGTCCATTCCAAACATCGAACTTGGTTCCCCCGTCATTATTCACGAGGACAACCTACCCCCTCAAAAGTGGCTCCTGGGAAGTCACGAAAATCATCGAAGGTCCAGATGGTCGAGTCAGAGTTGCGGAGGTAAAAACTTCACGAGGAGAATTCAGGCGACCCATTCGCAAACTCGCAGCTATTCCGTCTTGAAAGGAAGTCCTTTCAAAGGAGGCGGAATGTTGAAGCAGAAATATTACTTAATTCATCAGCAGAAACGTTTAATCGTCATAAATATTTTTCTTTTAAATATTGTAAATAATTTGTAACTATTTTGTATTTCACGTTAATTTTATTTGCCATAAAATTTCAATTTTAAATTTAAATCTGGCGCTCAAATTATACCAATCGCCATAATTTGTATATTATTGAATTCGCCTTAAAATTTTAATTGAAAATATAACGTAATCTCTCTTTCGAAATTACATGAATTTTTGTATAAATACCTGTCTACGAAATAAAACTTTCTTCTTTTCATATCACAACCCTAAGGGGAAATTCTGGTCGTTTTACTTAAATAAAATCTCGTCGTTCGTTTCGCTAGCTTTAATGGTCTTTGTTCGAAAGCCATTTAAAGTCCTCTTTCGCTAATTCAATAGTTAGCGAAATAAACCAGTAAGGTTTAAATTATAAATAAATTCGCTTTTTCGCTACCGTTGATAATCGATCAACGCATCAACCAGGATCTACCTATCCTTTCGATAAAGGAATTAATAGAGATCTCCGGGTTGACGGTCAAAGGTTCTTTGATCGTACAGATGTCAAAGTCGTGCTCGGAGACTTCAATGCTAAAATCGGAAAGGAAAATATCTTTGGCGGATTAGTTGGAAAGCACAGCCCCCACGAAACGACAACAGACAACGGCTTTCGACTAATCGACTTTGCTCCAGCTCGTAATACGGTGATAAGTAGCACTAGGTTCCCCAGGCGAAGGATACACACAGCAACCTGGCGATCCCCAGATGGTCGAACCGCCAACCAAATCGACCATGTGCTAATTGGCGCAAGGCACGCATCGAACATCTTGCACGTGCGAACTTTCCGAGGTGCAAATGTGGACTCTGACCACCTTCTTGTTGTGACAAAGTTCAGAGCCCGATTGTCCAATGAAAAGAAAGCGAAGACCGCCCAAAGGAAGAAATTCAACATTGCATGCCTTAGCACATCTGAGAAAGCCAGAGACTACAGTGAGCAATTAACCGGGAAACTCTCTGCCGTACCCCCACCCACAAGTGCCAACAACCAGTGGAACTTGTATCGCGACGTCATTAAGGAGACAGCCGAGACCACCATAGGCTATCAACCACCTAAAAAAAAGAACCCGTGGTATGATGAAGAATGCGCGGTATTGAAGCAGGGGACGGAAAATGCACGAATGCAAATGCTGCAACGGAAAACAAGAACAGCAAGAGAGGAGTACCATGAAAAGAGAAGGAAAGAGAAGAAAACCCTGCGTAGAAAGAAAAGAGCTCAGGTATCTCGAGGAGTCGAGCACTGCCACCAACACCCGCCGGTTCTACAAAACAGCCAAGCAACTAGCATGTGGTTATAAAATCGGCACGCAAGCTCTTCGAAATAGCCAAGGGAACCTGGTCACCGAAGCACAGGGAATTGTTGACGTGTTTAAGCAGCATTTCCAGCAGCTGCTCAATGGGCATTCTGTAGAGGAAGCGACAGTAGAACAAAGAAGCATGAGACCAGTCAATGAAGATCCAGTCGCAGCGCCCAGTACTGAAGAGATTAAGAAAGCCATCCACAAGCTTAAGAACAACAAATCCGCCGGCTCGGATGGCCTACCTGCGGAACTCTTCAAGTATGGAGGAGATGTCCTGGTAGGGTGCATACACCAGCTCATCAACCAAGTATGGGAGGAGGAAAGTATGCCCGACGACTGGTCAATCAGCTCCATATGCCCAATCTACAAAAAAGGCGATCCTATGTCCTGCAAAAACTATAGAGGTATATCCCTGCTTAATGTTGCATACAAGATCCTATCCAACGTACTATGTGAGCGTCTTAAACCTTTCTGCAACACTATGATCGGCACGTACCAGTGTGGCTTCAGGGCAGGCAGATCAACGATAGACCAAATCTTCACATTGAGGCAAATCCTGGAAAAGACCAACGAATTTCAAGTCGAGACCCACCATCTTTTCATCGACTTTAAGGACGCATATGATAGCATTAGTCGCCAAGAGCTTCTATTGGCGATGTCCGAACTCGGGATCCCGGAAAAACTGATCAAGCTATGCCGCATGACGTTACAAAATACGCGGTGCAACGTGCAAATGGGTAACAGCTCATCCGAGCTATTCCAGACATGTACAGGGTTCAGACAAGGAGATGCCTTATCATGTGACTTCTTCAACCTAGTCCTGGAGAAGATAGTTCGCAAGAGTGGTGTTAACCTGGAAGGCACTATCTTCAACAGGTCTTCGCAACTGCTTGGCTATGCGGACGACATCGACATCATCGGCCGCTCCAAGCGAGCTGTACTAGAAGCATTCACAGCTATTGATGAACAGGCGAAACGCGTTGGTCTTGAAGTGAATGAGGACAAAACAAAGTATATGCTATCAACAAACAAAGCTTCATTTGTCCATCGCCTAGGACAAAACGTCACTGTTGGTAGCAGTAATTTCGAGGTAGTCAAGGAGTTCACCTACCTCGGAACAAACATCAACCCCACGAATGACACCTTAGTGGAAATCCGACGAAGAATTACCCTAGCGAACCGCTGCTACTTCGGTTTGGCCAAACAAATGGGTTCAAAACTCCTCTCCCGGAAGACAAAGTGCACGCTATACAAAACGCTAATTTTACCAGTTCTACTCTACGGCGCCGAGTGCTGGACGATAAGTACAAAATGGGAATTGATACTGGGCACTTTCGAGAGAAAAATTCTTCGGCGGATATTTGGTCCAATATGCGAGGAGGGCGAATGGAGGAGAAGATTTAATCTTGAATTATACGAGCTGTACCAAGATGTGGATGTAGTCCAAAGAGCCAAAACACGCCGACACTGGCTCGGCCACATCGAGCGAATGGACAACAATGGTCCAGCCAAAAAAATCTTCGAATCCCAGCCCCCAGGTTCGAGACGACCAGGAAGACCGAACCTCCGCTACAGGGATCAGGCGGTTTCTGACGCAAGAGCGCTTGGTCTCGACGACTGAAGGGAGCGTGCGAGGGACCGCAACCGATGGAAGACCGCAATATCTCAGGCAGACACCCTCCATGGATCGGGAGCCGGATAAGTAAGTAAGTAAGTAATAAAGAAATATGTCCTATAGTGCAAAACATTGACATTGAACATTTTATCCATACATTTCTCGCCGCGTTTCGGTTTCGGTTCGGTTTCGGTAGTGCATGGTGTAGGTGAAGTGTTAAAAACCTCGAAAGGAAGGAGAGACAACTACAGGAGAGAACCCAGTCGATGTCCAGAAAATACCATCCACCCATCCAAGAGGAATCAGAAGAAACTTACAGAAAACCAGAGAGAAATTGTGGAAGCTAAGTACATTTCTCACCAAGGTATGTGTGGTCTAAGTTTTACTCAAATGTGCGTTGCAGCTTCCAAGTCAAATTAAAAAACTAAAAAAGAAATTTTTAAATCAATTTAAAACGCACCTTCGATATAAAACAGACCCTATAAATTAATTATATTGCTCATAAATAATATATTTATTACCACTGAACAACATATTTCGTTTTGGCATTTAAAAAAAAAAAAATTATCTTAATACTTAAATTTAAATAAATAAAATTTAAATCTTCGAACTTAAATACAAACCATAAATACTCTTCACATAAAATTGCCTATTCATCGTCGTTATTCGCCTATTGCATAGTGCTTTCGCTGGAAAAAATCATATACAATCCACAAAAGAGTAAACTTACGATCCACCTGCGTGTCCAATACACACCCACGAACAATCGTTAAAGCATAAGAAGCTTTCGCTCTAATCTAGTTTTCGCCACCACCACACCATTGCTTATTTCGTCGTTTTCGCCTGAATCTTCTCGTATTCTCGCTCGATTCTTGCATTTGATTGCAGAATCACCTAAAATCCAAAACATTATCAACAAATACCTCATTTCAGTGCATCGATCCTCATTTCGCTCACACATCATTCCCTCTAAGCTCATGGGAGTTTATTTTTTCGTCGTCGTCGCGGGAGATCTTGCTGCATGATCATTGTACTGAAGGAAAGCTTTTTTTGTTGATTGGATTTTCGTCGTTGCATATTAAAAACAAACAACTTTGGTTCTAATCCTATATTCACTTATTTAAATTACAAAACTTAATTTAAATAAAATATCATCGCCCTTATAGTCGTAGGTAGCTGTACTAATATATACTTCTACTATATATCTACTAAATCTACAATAACTTAATTTGCCGCTATCGTGGGAAAAAACATAATTGTTTTTAAAAATTAGTTCTTTTGGAACAGGGTTGCCGAATGAAATCAACTTCTTTGAATTCTATTGTTGGTATTTTAAAACATTTTCGATTTTTGGTAAAAAATATTTGCAATGGTAAGCAAAACGGCTACTCTTGATTAATTAAAGCAACAACGATCGTGTACTAAAGGAAGCATAACCCGTATAAAAAATATAGTGGAATCAACTTCGAATGTACTAACGCCAACTGAACTTGAGTGTCGCCTAGGAATTTTGGAGTCTTACTTCAAACAAATTTTAGTTAGCTGTTAGTTTAGCTGTTGGGAACTGGTAGGCGATGCAGTGTTGCAGATATGACGTTGAGTAGTGTCCCAACTTCAACTAGTCGTCTCCCTAAACAACGTCTACCTAGGTTTAGTGGAAAATATTCTGAATATAAAAATTTTATAAATTCATTTAACAATTTAGTCGAAAATGATTCAAGTTAAACTAAAATAGAAAAATTTAATTATTTGCTCTCGTGCTTGACTGATCAAGCTCTTGGTACAGTAAAGGCTTATCAAGTCACAGAAGCCAATTACCCTAAGGCACTTCTTAGTTTGAAGGAGCGCTATGACAATGACTGCCTCATATTTTTGGAAAATATATCCGAACTAATTGAACTACCCAAGGTTCATAAATCATCTCCGGCTTCATTAAGGACTTTAGTGGACAATATTTCCGCTTTATTTAGTTCACTATTATCGATGAGGTCGTTTGAGAACATTTGTAATGCAATAATAATACACATTGCCATGTCGAAGGTCGATCCAGAAACGCAGTCTAAATGGGATGAGCAACTGGACTATAGCAAGTTACCTGAATGGAAAGAGTGCGCAACTATTCTCAACAAACGGTGTCAGTTCCTGGAAGCTAGAGATAGTAAGCTGCTACGATCGGATTTCACTCACAAATCATCCCACAAACCAAGGCCTTCTTTTGCCAACCATCGTCCTCAAACTTCACTTGCTGCTAATCAACATTCTTGTATCTTTTGTCGAGACAATACTCATTCGGTTGCAAACTGCAAAGGTTTCATGGAGCTGTCGGTAATGGATCGTTATTATAAAGCGAAAAAATTAGGGCTTTGCTTAAACTGTTTAGGACAGGGTCACAATGTTTCGAAATGTCCCTCGACTTACAAATGCAAAAGTTGCAAGCAATCACATCATAGTCTTTTGCATAGGCCCCAAGCTACAGACAATGCTTCTAGTGTTGCAATTTCAAAAGGTACATCGTCACAGAATATATCAGCTGCATCACATTCTGCATTGGAGAAGGAGCGTGTTCTTGCTCAAGTTATTTTGGCGACCGCCTTAGTTCTTGTCAAGCACTCATCAGGAGGTTTTCAGCTGGGTAGGGTTCTACTTGACTTTGGTTCTTAAGTTAATTTTGTTAATGAGAATTTCGCAATTCACTTTGTCTTAAAAAACAAAGAAGGAACGTCGATATTGTGGGAATTGGAGATACAGAAACACAAACAAAGTATCTAACTCAATCGACAATTCGCTCAAGATACAACAATTTTGAAATTTCTTTGGAATTTTTAGTCGCACCCTCCATCACAGGGTATCAACCGGAAGCAGTACTGAACATATATAATTGGAATCTACCTACGAATTTGGAGCTTGCAGATGAGAGTTTCAATCAGCCATCACAGATAGATATGTTGTTAGGTGCTGAAGCATTCTTTGATTTGCTGGAAACAGGTCAGGTCAAATTAGGTGAAGGACTTCCACGCTTACAAAAAACTGCTTTAGGTTGGATCGTATCTGGTAGATACAAAACAAAAATATTTGAAACGAATAAATCGTGCTTCGTAAATACAAAAGATAGTTCTTTGGACAAATATTTAGAGAAGTTCTGGGAACTTGAAGAAATTCAGGGTCATCAGTCGAAGTGGTCTGAAGAGCAAACCACATGTGAGGAACATTTTAAGGACAACATTGAAGTTCTACCTAGCGGTCGGCTTATGGTGTAACTACCTCTCAAACGAGATCCCAGCTGTCTTGGAGCTTCCTATGATATCGCCTTCAGAAGATTTTTATCTCTTGAGCGTAGGTTATCTAAAAATTCATCTTTAAAATTGCAGTATGTAGACTTCATGAAACAATATGAATTGTTAGGTCATATGTCTGTAGTTTACAATCCCAATCTTGAAACCGCTCACTATTATCTACCACATCAGTGTGTAATTAGGCCTGATAGCGTGTCTTCAAAATTACGCGTGGTATTTGACGCATCTTGCCGAACATCGTCGCAAATATCCTTAAACGGAATTCTTATGGTCGGTCCTACGATATAGGACGAACTTGTTATCATTTTGCTTCGCTTTAGAATTTATCGATACGCTTTAACAGCCGATATTGTTAAGATGTATAGACAAATCCTAGTACATCCATCGCATAGGAGGTTGCAGTTTATCTTATGGAGAGAAGATGCACAAACTCCTATACAAACATACCAGCTTAATACCATAACATATGGTACGTCATCCGCACCGTTTTTGGCAATTCGTTGTCTTCAGTACTTGGCCGAGAAAAACCAAGAGCATTTGAGTCTTGGTGCTTTCGTTTTAAAGTCTGACTTTTACGTGGATGATATGTTGACTGGAGCTGACGACTTAGATACTCTAACCCAAAAACGAAACGAAGTCGTATCCATTTTGAATTCAGCTGGATTAGAGCTTTAAAAATGGAATAGCAACCACCTTTCCTTAATCGAGGAAGCTAAACAAAAAGAAATCAGATTAACTGAATCCAATTTGATAAGTACGCTAGGTATCGCTTGGAATCCTGTGGCTGATGAATTCAGTTTTTCTTACAAACCAAATCGGACCTATACAAAATACACTAAGAGATCTATTTTATCTCTTTCTTCGTCCCTTTTCGACCCAATGGGCTTGCTAAGCCCCATCATTATTCGAGCTAAGATCCGGCTTCAACAGCTTTGGATTGATAAATTTGACTGGGATGCAGCAATTCCACAAAACATCGACACTGAGTGGCGTCAGTTTATGATCGACCTTCACTCACTTCAAAATCTCTCGGTACCTCGATTCGTGTTTGTAGCAAATAAAACAAGCTACCAAATACATGGCTTCGCAGACGCATCTATGAACACATACGGTTGTTGTATGTATTTGAGAAGCACAGATACTTTTGGGTCGGTAGGAGTGAAGCTGTTAGTCGCCAAGTCCAGGGTTGCACCCGCTAAAAGGAAACAACTTCCTCGCTTGGAGCTGTGTGCTGCACATCTTTTATCCAAACTCTGGGTTAAAATTCAGAAGGTGATTGGCAGTAACTACTCAGAAGCATTCTCTTGGACTGATTCGGCAATTGTTTTGCATTGGATATCCACACACACATTGAAGCTGAACACATTTGTCGGAAATAGGGTAGCAGAAATTCAGGAAACAACGAAGGAGGTGTTTTGGAAACATGTTCCAACCGACAATAATCCTGCAGATGTCGTTTCCCGAGGATGCACGGTAGAAGAGCTACAAAACTCGATTTGGTTCAAGGGTCCAGCATTTTTAGTTGAACAGGAGGAAAATTGGCCATCAACAACGGGAATACTTCCTTCTCCAGAGGACCTTTCGTTGGAGAAACGAAAAACAGTTATGAGTTGTCAACAACCAGGAAAAAACTATTATTTGGAATTGATAGAGAGATTGAGTTCTTACACAAAGCTCATCAGAATCTTTGCGTTCGTTGCAAGATACCTTAATTTATGTGTATTGAGAATCCCCTTTCCTGGTGAATTTCTGACAGTCGAAGAACTAGAATATTCACTAAAAATCATCGTTAACGTGATTCAACTGAATTACTTTGCTAAGGAAATCGAATCTATAAAATCAAACGCACCGCTTAAAGGATCCATAAAATTTCTAAGTCCATTCATCGAGAAAAAGAATGGGCTTCTTTTGTTGAAAGTGGGTGGGCGATTGAAGCACGCAAACATGCCAGAGGGAAGTAAGCATCCATTGTTACTACCAAAAGATTGCGTTTTCAGTAAAACGCTTGTCGAACATCTTCATTATTCGAATTACCATGCTGGTCCAAAAGCTCTTGTCGCACTGACCAGACAAAGATTTTGGCTGATTAATGTTCGAGAGTTAGCACGATGTGTAGTACGAAAATGTCCCCATTGTGCAAGGTATAGGTCTAAATTATTTGAGCAGGTTATGGGAGATTTGCCTGCCGAAAGATTGACCCCATCACGTCCATTTATTTGTTGTGGGGTGGACTTTTGCGGTCCGATATACACCCATTATAAAATTAGAGGCAAAGTTCCGTATAAAACCTATGTGGCAGTTTTTGTCTGCTTCTCGTCGAAGGCAGTTCATTTGGAAGCTGTGTCAGACCTTTCAGCCGATGCCTTTATAGGAGCATTGAAAAGGATGATAGGTCGCAGAGGTCTCCCAAGAGACATCCATTGTGACAAATTTTGTTGGCGCACAGTCAAAGCTAAAAGAATTACGCGATATGTTGTTTAAAAAATCTAACCAACAAAATATTATTGAATTTTGTTCTAATGCCACCATAAATTTTCATTTTATACCCCCCAGGGCACCCCACTTCGGTGGAATTTGGGAGGTGGCCGTTAAAGTTGCAAAGGGCCATCTCTATCGTAGTCTAGGAGGTGCAAAGTTGTCGTTTGAAGAGCTGTCAACTGCGTTGGTGGAGATCGAGGCCATAATGAACTCCAGGCCAATTACTCCGATGTCTGCAGATCCCAATGATGTCCAAGCTCTAACGCCAGCTCATCTGCTAATTGGGTCATCACATAAAGCTATTTCTGAACCAATAGAAGACGTCTCCGACATAAGCTATCTACAAAGATGGCGGCGAATAAATGCTGCAAAACCCACTTCTGGAAGCAGTGGTCATCAGAGTATGTCCAAGAACTCCAAGGTCGTGCAAAGTGGGCGTCGTCCAGTCCAAACATCGAACTTGGTTCCCCCGTCATTATTCACGAGGACAACCTACCCCCTCAAAAGTGGCTCCTGGGAAGTCACGAAAATCATCGAAGGTCCAGATGGTCGAGTCAGAGTTGCGGAGGTAAAAACTTCACGAGGAGAATTCAGGCGACCCATTCGCAAACTCGCAGCTATTCCGTCTTGAAAGGAAGTCCTTTCAAAGGAGGCGGAATGTTGAAGCAGAAATATTACTTAATTCATCAGCAGAAACGTTTAATCGTCATAAATATTTTTCTTTTAAATATTGTAAATAATTTGTAACTATTTTGTATTTCACGTTAATTTTATTTGCCATAAAATTTCAATTTTAAATTTAAATCTGGCGCTCAAATTATACCAATCGCCATAATTTGTATATTATTGAATTCGCCTTAAAATTTTAATTGAAAATATAACGTAATCTCTCTTTCGAAATTACATGAATTTTTGTATAAATACCTGTCTACGAAATAAAACTTTCTTCTTTTCATATCACAACCCTAAGGGGAAATTCTGGTCGTTTTACTTAAATAAAATCTCGTCGTTCGTTTCGCTAGCTTTAATGTTCTTTGTTCGAAAGCCATTTAAAGTCCTCTTTCGCTAATTCAATAGTTAGCGAAATAAACCAGTAAGGTTTAAATTATAAATAAATTCGCTTTTTCGCTACCGTTGATAATCGATCAACGCATCAACCAGGATCTACCTATCCTTTCGATAAAGGAATTAATAGAGATCTCCGGGTTGACGGTCAAAGGTTCTTTGATCGTACAGATGTCAAAGTCGTGCTCGGAGACTTCAATGCTAAAATCGGAAAGGAAAATATCTTTGGCGGATTAGTTGGAAAGCACAGCCCCCACGAAACGACAACAGACAACGGCTTTCGACTAATCGACTTTGCTCCAGCTCGTAATACGGTGATAAGTAGCACTAGGTTCCCCAGGCGAAGGATACACACAGCAACCTGGCGATCCCCAGATGGTCGAACCGCCAACCAAATCGACCATGTGCTAATTGGCGCAAGGCACGCATCGAACATCTTGCACGTGCGAACTTTCCGAGGTGCAAATGTGGACTCTGACCACCTTCTTGTTGTGACAAAGTTCAGAGCCCGATTGTCCAATGAAAAGAAAGCGAAGACCGCCCAAAGGAAGAAATTCAACATTGCATGCCTTAGCACATCTGAGAAAGCCAGAGACTACAGTGAGCAATCAACCGGGAAACTCTCTGCCGTACCCCCACCCACAAGTGTCAACAACCAGTGGAACTTGTATCGCGACGTCATTAAGGAGACAGCCGAGACCACCATAGGCTATCAACCACCTAAAAAAAAGAACCCGTGGTATGATGAAGAATGCGCGGTATTGAAGCAGGGGACGGAAAATGCACGAATGCAAATGCTGCAACGGAAAACAAGAGCAGCAAGAGAGGAGTACCGTGAAAAGAGAAGGAAAGAGAAGAAAATCCTGCGTAGAAAGAAAAGAGCATCCGCAGCCTCTCAGCTCAGGTATCTCGAGGAGTCGAGCACTGCCACCAACACCCGCCGGTTCTACAAAACAGCCAAGCAACTGGCATGTGGTTATAAAACCGGCACGCAAGCTCTTCGAAACAGCGAAGGGAACCTAGTCACCGAAGCACAGGGAATTGTTGACGTGTTTAAGCAGCATTTCCAGCAGCTGCTCAATGGGCATTCTGTAGAGGAAGCGACAGTAGAACAAAGAAGCATGAGACCAGTCAATGAAGATCCAGTCCCAGCGCCCAGTACTGAAGAGATTAAGAAAGCCATCCACAAGCTTAAGAACAACAAATCCGCCGGCTCGGATGGCCAGCTCTACCATCTACTAGCATTTATAAAACGACATCAATCTTCATCGTTAAAGATGCACCTCAACATGTTAACGAGTCCTGGATACGAAATTTTTTTAGAATCAACTACAGTTTTTATCTCATCGTTTGTATTCGTCTTAATCCTGGAATTTTCAAAATCACTATACCTCATATATATGAATGAATTTTTTTCTTCCTTCTCTACAAATTTAAAAAATAGTACGATGAAGATTGTTCTTTGGGTTCAAAAACCATCTTCTATTAATAGTTTAAGTTCTAATTTTAAGTATAATACTAGATGTTATCATGTATACCTTAATATGCCTTCTCCTGTTCCCAACTTACCAAATCATCCGCCTTCTTCTTCTTCAAAACTACCTTATTCTGCTACCAAATTCCCAAACTTTTATCGTTCCCACTTTATGAATCCGTCTGTTCCTTCAATAAATAAACAGTCAGCCTGCACTCCAATTAACACTCCAAACACCCCAGCCACTGCAAGTGCCGCTCTCGAAATAAATCGAACTTTTCCTCCAATTCCTTCTCCCTCCTTAATAACATCTTCTTATATAGATCCAATTTTATCTCCCTCAGTGAAATTGACAAAACAATTTTGGGAATCCTGTGAGGATAGCCGTTTTGTCATGTCTCGTTTGCGTGATCCAAAAACATATGCCAATGTCAGACTCTACCTCGCATTTCTACACGATAAACCACATCATACTTGCATCGATGGGAAAACTAGAGTTAATGTCGAACTTTTGATTTTAAAAGAAGGCCTTCCTATTGTTTTATTAACTCTGAAAAAAATGTTCATTCAATATCATGAATTTTTTAATATTTCGCCCCTTCAAGTAGCTAATGACCTCTCAGCTTACGCCGCTTATTTGAGCTCGAGACTAAGACTACACGTTTCCCAAAACCAGTTTTTTCGTCACTAATAATATTCCCCACAAACAAACGTCCCATGTTACAAATAGTCATCAATGTCTGTCTATTTATTATCAGAATGTACGAGGTCTTCGCACCAAAACCACCGAAGTTTATCTTAATTCACAAAAAATTCCATATAATTTGTTTGCCCTTACTGAAACAAATCTTTCCCATGAAATTGAGATCAGTGAGCTTTTTACCTCGGAGTTTACTGTTTTTCGGAAGGATATCTTAGATCCGGATTGTTCCAATTTAGGAAATAATTACCCTAAAGGGCGTGGTGTACTTACAGCGCTCCAATCCAATTTGGATGCAGCGTTAATTGTTATTCCCAATATTTTAAATTTGGAACTTATATGTGTCAAGATAAACTTGAACAACCGTTGTATTTTCTTCTTATGTTGCTACATTCCTCCGTCAAGTGCATATGAGCTTCTTTCTGATGCAGTTGATTTTATTTCTGAGCAAACTAGTCCTGGAGACGACATCATTATTGTTGGGGACTTTAATCTTCCACGTTTGATATGGACTAATTCTGAAGATGAAATCCATTTGACTTCGAATAATGCAATCTCTGATAAAGAAATTCTGTTCACTGACCGCTTCCAAGCTTCCGACCTTGTTCAGATGAGCAATGTTAAAAATAACTTAGGAAGACAGCTAGATTTAATTTTTTCCTCAGATGCCGATAACACTGTAGTTTCAAATAGCAAACATCTTCTTACCAAACTTGATTCTTATCATCCTCCAATCTCAATTATTTTCGCATACGTTAGCAACAATACTAATCCTGACGTATTAACACAGCGTAAATTCAACTTCCGTAAAGCTAATTTTGAAAAATTAAACGATCTTTTTGGCACGATAAACTTTGATTTTATATCTGATTATAGTATACATATCGACGTAACTATCGCTACTTTTTACGCACATATTTTTGACTGTTGTTCCCAATCGATCCCAATACTATCTCAAAAAAACTTAACTTCTTCTCCCCCATGGTATAACAAAGAACTCCGTTCTCTTCGCAGTAAGCGCAACAAACTTCGGCAAAAATTTCTAAAGTCCAACTCTGAGTCTGATTTTTCTAACTACACTTCAGCTTATAATAATTTCTCCATTTTGTGTGAATCTCTATATTCAAGATACCTTTCTCAAATGCAGACTGATCTTATCTCTAACCCAAAACTGGTCCTGACGGTCTCCCTTCTGTTTTGTTGAAAAAATGTACTGCTTACTTGGCCCAGCCACTGACTACCCTCTTTCAAAAATCTATTTTAACAGGAATTTTCCCCAACATTTGGAAAGCTTTTATTATACCTGTTCATAAGAAAGGACCTAAGAATGACATAGCCAACTATAGACCTATTGCAAAGCTTTCTTGCATACCAAAACTCTTTGAGAGTATTATATATGACAACTTATTCTTTTTTTGTAAACCAATCTTTTCAACTAAACAACATGGTTTCCTAAAAGGCAGGTCCACTACCACAAATCTGATAGAGTTTGTATCTACTACCCTTTGTGCTTTGGAAGAAGGAAAAGAAGTCGATGCGATAGCTACTGATTTTAGCAAAGCTTTCGACAAAATATCCCATAACATAATATTATTTAAGCTTATACAACTCGGCTTCCCACCTTTGATCATTTCATGGATTAAATCATATTTATCGAAACGACAATACAACGTTATTTTCAGGTGATGTTTATCAACTTCCATCCTTGCAACGTCTGGAGTTCCACAAGGTAGCAACCTAGGACCTCTTATTTTCGTTTAAACCACTAATGACGTTGAAAAAATATTTTCTAATTCTGACTTGTTAATCTACGCGGATGACATGAGAATATGCAGAAAGATCTCTTGTAGCGAAGATTCCAAACTTCTGCAAATTGACTTGGACAAATTCTACATTTGGTGCCGAAAAAACCTACTGGAACTTAACGTTAAAAAATGTCAAGCCATTACATATTCCGGTAAACGTCCTCCATTATTTCAAAGAAAATATTTTATCAATGACGAACCCATTCCCATTGTTACTTCGATCCGTGATTTAGGTTTATTATGCGACTCCCAACTGAACTTTCGTTCACATATTGATAGCATTATAAACAGAGCCAACTCATCTCTTGGATTTATAAAGCGTTGGTCTAAAGAATTTTCCGATCCCTATGTCACAAAATCCCTCTACATAACTTTTGTCAGACCACTTTTAGAATATGCATTTCAGGTCTGGTCGCCATATTATCAACTTCACATTAATCGTATTGAAGCCGTCCAACGAAGATTTTTACGATTTGCCTTGCGTGGACTTGGCTGGGATGATCCTTTCAACCTTCCCCCATATGAAGAACGTCTAAAGCTTTTAAGTTTACAATATTCTCTTTATTCATCAGTTATTAACATGTAATATTGACTTTCCCTGTTTACTTCAACAGATAGGTTTGAACACTAACCCACATCTTTCTCGATCTACGACTCTTTTTCGACTCCAATACCATCGTACCGACTACGGACGAAATGAACCCCTGTCTAGAATGTTGAATAGGGTCAATAGTTCTAACATATTTGACTTAAACCTTAGTAAACTCTCACTTAGATACGCCCTCCTACGCTACCCCTCCTGATATTTATCCAAACTATTTTATTATTTCTTTATTTTTAAACTTAAGTACTTAATGTTAGTCTTAAGATATGTTATTGTGATATAGAATAAGTGGCTTGTATTAAGCTTAATTAAAAATTAAAATTAAAATTAAAAATTAAATTGGAACTCTTCAAGTGTGGAGCAGATGTCTTGGTAGGGTGCGTACACCAGCACCAGGAAAGTATGCCCGACGACTGGTCAATTTGCTCCATATGCCCAATCTACAAAAAAGGCGATCCTATGTCCTGCAAAAACTACAGAGGTATATCCCTGCTTAATGTTGCATACAAGATCCTATCCAACGTACTATGTGAGCGTCTTAAACCTTTCTGCAACACTATGATCGGCACGTACCAGTGTGGCTTCAGGCCAGGCAGATCAACGATAGACCAAATTTTCACATTGAGGCAAATCCTGGAAAAGACCAACGAATTTCAAGTCGAGACCCACCATCTTTTCATCGACTTCAAAGCCGTATATGATAGCATTAGTCGCCAAGAGCTTCTATTGGCGATGTCTGAACTCGGGATCCCGGAAAAACTGATCCAGCTATGCCGCATGACGTTACAAAATACGCGGTGCAACGTGCAAATGGGCAGCTCATCCGAGCTATTCCAGACATGTACAGGGTTCAGACAAGGAGATGCCTTATCATGTGACTTCTTCAACCCAGTCCTGGGGCAGATAGTTTGCAAGAGTGGTGTTTACCTGGAAGGCACTATCTTCAACAGGTCTTCGCAACTGCTTGGCTATGCGAAGGACATCGACATCATCGGCCGCTCCAAGCGAGCTGTACTAGAAGCATTCACAGCTATTGATGAACAGGCGAAACGCGTTGGTCTTGAAGTTTATGAGGACAAAACAAAGTATATGCTATCAACAAACAAAGCTTCATCTGTCCATCGCCTAGGACAAAACGTCACTGTTGGTAGCAGTAATTTTGAGGTAGTCAAGGAGTTCACCTACCTCGGAACAAACATCAACCCCACGAATGACACCTTAGTGGAAATAGGTTCAAAACTCCTCTCCCGGAAGACAAAGTGCACGCTATACAAAACGCTAATTTTACCAGTTCTACTCTACGGCGCCGAGTGCTGGACGATAAGTACAAAATGGGAATTGATACTGGGCACTTTCGAGAGAAAAATTCTTCGGCGGATATTTGGTCCAATATGCGAGGAGGGCGAATGGAGGAGAAGATTTAATCGTGAATTATACGAGCTGTAGCAAGATGTGGATGTAGTCCAAAGAGCCAAAACACGCCGACACTGGCTCGGCCACATCGAGCGAATGGACAACAATGGTCCAGCCAAAAAAATCTTCGAATCCCAGCCCCCAGGTTCGAGACGACCAGGAAGACCGAACCTCCGCTACAGGGATCAGGCGGTTTCTGACGCAAGAGCGCTTGGTCTCGATGACTGGAGGGAGTGTGCGAGGGACCTCAACCGATGGAAGACCGCAATATCTCAGGCAGAGACCCTCCATGGATCGGGAGCCGGATAAGTAAGTAAGTGTATGCATTGGTTAAGAGCGTTAGTAACTTCTTCTGGTTTACCAGAGCCTAAAATAAAAAAGTTATCAGCAAAAGCTAAGGTTGCTTTAATTTGGCTTGCTTTAGTATTTAGCTCATTTAATAGCGAATTTACGTAGGCATTGTACAACATTGTTGAAATTGGTGACCCTTGGGGAACTCCGTTATCGATTTTGTGATCTGATGAATAGTATCCGTTGACTCTTACTTTTATTATTCGTCTCGACATGAATGAAATGATGACGTTCAATAGGTTTGAGTCTAGACCCCAGTCATTAAGTTGTTTTGTTACGCCTGAAACAGTTACTCTTTCAAATGCCTTTTCCAGATCTATGGACAGGAGTACTGTATGTTTTTGTGCAGCCAACTCGGAATGTACTGCTTGATCAAGCATGTGCATAAGAGTGTGCGTTCCTCTACCGGGCCTAAGGCCGTGTTGTTTATTAATGCGTTCTTATATTGTCGATTTTATTCTATTTCCAATTATTTTTTCAAATAATTTGGATAGAACAGTGAGCAGAGAGATTGGGCGGTAACTATCTATCGATTGGGAATCCATATTAGGTTTAGGTATTGGGATTAAGTAGGCTTTTTTCCACTCATGAGGGAATGTTCCATTTTTTAAGATGTTGTTATAGAGGTTGGGTAGTCGGCACAAGACCTCTAATGGCAATTTTTTAAGTATGGTAAAAGTTATTTTGTCTGGGCCAGGAGTTGACCCTTTTGTGAGACTATATGATTTCCTCAACACGGGGATAGTAATTAAATCAGCACTTGAAGATGTTAAGGAGGAGTCAAATGAAAGTGTTTTGTTGTTGGTTTTGTTGCAGGATCTGATCCGAAAAGTTTGCATCAGCGCTGTACCCAACCCATTTAGCTGCGAAAAGTTGTGCGATATCGGTTTGGTCGGATATGGAACCCATGTTGTGTTGAATAGCAGTGATGGAACAACGTGTGTGATTACCGTTTATGGTTTTCACTTTATTCCAAAGTGTTTTGGAGTCCATTGTTGGATTGATTGAGCCCAAAAATGTTTTCCAGGTGTCTTTTTTTGGTTCTCGAACGATTCTTTTGACCTTTGCTGCCAGACGTCTGTAGGTAATGATGTTAGTAGTAGTGGGATGCCTTTTCAGATTAAACCAAGCTGTTTTTTTTCTCAAAGAATAGATTTTTTATGTTTTTGTTGAACCAGGTGGGTTGGTTAACATTACAGGGTGGATGAGAAGTGGGAATTGTGGTGGCTGCAGCCCGTCTTATGATTTTTCTTACATTTGCCGCTTCTTTGTTTACATTGAGTAACATGGGAATGTTGGTCGAAATTTGAACTGCGTCCCTGGAAAACTTTAGCCAATTGGCTTTTCTTTCCAAAAATCTAGGTTCAAATTTTCGGGCTATGGAATATGTTGAGCCTGTTCTATTATTATGGGGAAGTGGTCACTTCCTTCCAAGGAATCTTGGGTTTTCCATGAGGTGTTTGCTGCTATTGACGGTGACACAAGTGTCATATCTATAGCAGTGAAGGTGTTTCTTGTTGAAAAATGGGTCGGGGAACCATCGTTCAACAACACAAGGTAAGAATTTTGTAACCATTCGGCTATCACTGTTCCTGCACTAATAGTATGCGGGGATCTCCACATTGTGTTATTAGCATTAAAGTCGCCAAGCAGGATGCCATGTGACAAGTGATTTACAGCAAGATCTGAGTAGTCTTGCTGAGCTAAGTTATGATCTGATTGCCTGTCAATATTTTGAATTGTAAGTGGTTGGGTTAAGAGGATTTTTAGAATCTGGGTTAGTACTCGTATTCCGTTTGGACAGCTTGTATATGTATGCGGTATATTAGATTTAATTAGAATGGCAGTACCATCTTATTTTCTATCGTGGAGTTTATTATTAAAATAAGTTGTATAGTTTTTGTATTTTGCGGGTGCTTTGTCTGTGGGGATTTTAGTTTCTTGTAGAGCAATTACTTCAGGATTGTATTTTTTTACAACCCTGATTAGCAACCCTGGTTCGGTGACGTTTGGAAGTGTTTGCAACTAAGCTCCTTTACTTTTGTGAAAAAATTGTTTTAGAAGTGTTTTTTAAAGTATAAACAACTTAAAACTCAAAACGAAGCACTCAAAAATCATATATTTAAAGTTGAGCCAATATCTTGTTTAAGTTAAGCCACGGTAAATTATACAATATGAAAGGTGGTAGAATGCAAAGAACACCTCCATATAACAACAACAATGCGAACGTCAACAAAGACACAACGACCAAATCCTAAAAGGCCATTTGTCGACGTTTCCCCTGTATCCCCATCAACTCTCTCCGAATCAAAAGCACAATGCAATTTAGAAGTTGGAAACATGCAAGTGGTTGATCTCAGAACCATGATCTAAACCTCCTTAGGAGCAATACTCGACGAATGTCTAAAAAGCCTGCCAACAAAGTCTGACTTGGTCGAAATCGCGACAAAAATGCAATCGTTGCAACAAAATAATGTGGCGCTTCAATCAAAAATGCAGCAAATGGAGGAGAGATGCTTTTCACTTGAACTGCAAGTCGAGTATCTTGAAAAAGAATCAATCGAAAGAAACTTGGTTCTGCATATTCCATCTCAGGATAATGATCAACAAGTGATAGAGGAAGTTAAGAAAATATGCTTGGATCTGTTGCAAATAAATAGTCCGGAACGAATAAAACGAACACGATTAATTCGCTCCAGAGACAACAAAATTGCGAATGTGATCGTTGAAATGCAGGAAACTGAGGATGTACCAAGTATACTGAAGTCTGCCATCAAATTACGTAACACTGAAATTTCCATACACCGAGATTACACCAAAGCAGCAAAAGAAAAACGGAGACGACTATTACAAATAAAAACAGATATAAACACAAAAAACAAAAGTATTAAAGTGTTTATTCGTGGACAAACACTACACATAGATAATAAAACATTTTATTTGGATCGAAACAATAATTTAAAATGCGATGAAGAAGATAGGATGCGCTGGCTTGAGCTTATGTTTGACGTTAGTGACAGTGACAGTTAGTTTTAAACAAAAAAAATATAAGATTTTATCGTACAATGTATCAGGTTTGATGAACAAATCACTTTTTATTGAGTTTTATAAATTTGTGAATACTTTTGAATTAATATTTTTGTATGAAAAATTTGTAACCGAAAATAACTTTAAAAATGTTGAAAGTAAGATGATAGATTATATTTTTAAGTGGATACCAGCGACAAGAACACATTGGAGGGGAAGAGCAAGTGAAGGTTGTAACTTCGGATTTAAGAAAAACCTAAAATTTATCAATTGTGAATTTCGCTCATTCAATATGCTATCATACTTGGAATTGCGAATCGATAACAAATGTCTCTGGATACAACCTCAATATTTGAACTGCAACAACTGGGAGGCTGACTTCGAAACAATGAACGAGTTACTTAGCTGCAAAAGCGCTTCGGGGGTATTGTTGATCGGAGATCTGAATGCGAGGGTGGGTCAGGAAGCAGGAATGCTGAATGCGGTTAATGGAGTCAATAGGCATTCAAAAGACAATGCATGTAATTTAAGAGGAAGAAAACTGATAGATCTTTGTGATTCATTTGGCCTTCGAATTCAAAATGGAACCAGTTTGAGTGACGTGTCGGGTAATTTTACATTTGTTGGTGGACAAGGAACATCAGTGATAGATTATAGTCTCATAGGTGAGGATTGGGAGCCATACATTTCAGACTTCGAGGTAAAGGAAGTACCATACTCAGACCACTTTCCATTAGTTGTCACTTTTCACCACCAAAATTATGCACCACATGAGGAACTTATAAACATGCGATTACTTCCAAAACTAAAATGGAAAACTTGTAGGGTTCAAGCTTACAGACACCTACTCTATTCGAAACTTCAACCACAGCTAGAGTGGACTTTGAAAAATTGGAAGACATAATAAAAACTTCGTATCCACAGCAACAATTCAGCGGGAAAGATAGAGAAGCAGCAATCGAACCTTGGTTCGACGAAGAATGTCAACGTGCTCGCAGTTTATCTTTTACATGGCTGAAAATATTTCGTAATTCTAGCGAAGGTTTGTTCAGACAGAACTACATAGAGGCCAATAAGAAATATAAGGACATATGTAAAACCAAAAAGAGAAGCTATGGTGAATTGGAAGCGATGAGATTGGCGCCTGAGTTTTGGAAGCTTGCATGGAAACTAAATGGCAAACAATTTAAAATCAACACAAACCTTTGCAAAAACACACTTCGAGAATATTTCAAGGAATTACTTATTCCAATTTCAAATAGTATCAAGTGGCAATACGCAGTTCCTGGATTCACTAATGAAATTCTAGATTCTGAAATCATTTGCCAGGAATTGGACCTAGTGCTAGGAGGTATGAAAGATGGAAAGGCTTCTGGAGCGAATTGAATACCAGTTGAATTCTATATATATGGAACTAATAGTCTAAAAACAAGTTTGAGAAAACTCTTTAATGATGTAATGGATGGTGATCTTAATCCTAAAGAATTCCAAGAATCAGTGATAATCCCCATTCACAAAAAAGGTTGTTTATCGGATCCTTCAAATTATCGACGAATTTCATTTCAGAATGCCACATACAAAGTATTCACGTCATTACAAAAGCGCCTTACAAAATGGATTGAATCTAAAAACCTGTTAAAAGAGTTTCAAGTTGGCTTCAGATCAGGGTTCTCAACAATAGACAATATTTTTGTTCTGAGAAGCATAGCGGAGAACTTTATTTTGCAAGGCAAGAAACTCTACACGTTTTTTATTGATTTCAAGGCTGCATTTGACACGATTGACCGAGCTGCCTTATTCTACAAATTATACGGATTGGGTTTATCGCATAAGTTTGGACGCGTTCTGGAAGAGCTGTATAAAGGAACACAAGCTGCAATCTGGAACGGAGAAGAGCATTCGGAGTGGTTCGAAACTGCATCTGGAGTAAGACAAGGATGTTCATTAAGTCCTATTTTGTTTGCACTTTTCATTGACGATTTAATAGATTATCTTCCTGGTGGAGTGGACTTTGCAGGAGAGCGCATTAGGGCATTGCTCTTTGCGGATGATGTTGTCATGTTTGCATACTCTCCCGAAACTTTACAACTCATGATCAACAGGGTCTATGACTACTGTCGATTATGGAATCTTATAGTCAACATAGAAAAATCCAAGGTAATGATTTTTAAAAGAAGGGGTGGACGAAATGCGTCAAATGAAAAACGGACGTTTAATGGAGAATGTTTAGAATGTGTCAACGAGTTTAAGTACCTGGGTGTTTATTTTACGAAAAACCTGAGTATGGAGAGGCACTTTAAAGAAAAACAGCTGAAAGCCAAAACCGCAATTAACGTTTCGTGGAAAAGATGTTTTATGAACAGAAATATAGCGCATAGCAGCAAATATAAGGTATTTGAAGCGGTTTCGGAGACGATTCTTTTATACGGATTACAGATGTGGGGATGTAAAAAGTTCGACACCGTAGAAAATCTTTTGAGGCACTATGTGAAAAGAATATTCCATCTACCGGCGAACACGCTAAACTACGTTATTATGCTCGAAACAGGGCTATCGGCTTTATTCATAAGAACGCTTAAGCTACAAGCGGATTATTTGCTTAAAGTCTTTGGGATGCTTGAAACCCGACTTATTAGAAAAATAGTCCTTAAAGCAATACAGGACAAAAACAGCTGGTATGGAGATTGGATGGAACCAGCCAGAGGATGTGATATGAGTTTGAGCATTAATGTTGAAGATATAATGGATAGTAAGAGTCATCTTTACGAAATTATAGAAAAAGTGGATGAGCAATGTAGAGTGGAATACATAGCTGAAGCATCTGGTTCGCAGTACAGATCAATCTACAGTAGGCCCAATCATAATCTTTTGGACAAAAATTATTTTCAAGATACGAATAGTGTCCACGTGATTGCTACAATGGTCAGACTTCGAAGCAAGCTACTCAACTTAACTTCATTCCTCACAGACCGGATTTACCATTGGAGTGCAGTATATGTAACTTAGATGAACGGAAAGACATCATTCATTTTGTTGGCAGGTGCCCAACTCTCAGAGAAACCAGAAGTATTTTCGGATGTGATTTTTTATCGGAGGAGCAAGTGCTTATGAAGCTTAATGAGATGGATGTTCCAAAAATGTATGAGTACTGTAAAATTGCAGTGAAGTATAGGGAGCGAATACTTAATGAAGATTTTTGAAAATGTACAATGCATTTGTAATAAATGTGATGTTTGTACTAATTCACAAATTAAAAATATTCAAATGATTGTGTAAAATAATTTTATTAAAGTTATGTAAAAAAGTAATGTTGCTTTTTGCAAATATGTTATAGATGCTCGTAATATTCTTGTTGTCAATCTGGCAGACGGCATCTTGCCATGCTATAAAGATTTTTGTATAAATTATAAAAATTGTATATATTCAAATGATCAATTTAATAAAATCAATCAATCTATCTATCTATCTATTTTTTTACAAGGATATCCAAGCTTAGAAGATTGTTGAAGTAACCTTGGATGTTCCATTGGAGAATTTTTATATAAATTTTTTTGCTATTGTTTACTGTGGAGTTATTATTAATATCAATATAATACCAATATCAAGGTTTGATGGTGATGAATTTTGTTGTTGATCAAATGTTGTCGGTTGTAAATTTCTCTGGCTGGAGCGAGGACAAGGAGCCTCTGCACCTGAGTTCCTCGTTCCCTCTCCCTCCAGGGGCACCCACGACCTAGTGTAAGGGAAGTTACTTGTGTTCTTATTCATTGTCATCAATATCAGATGTGGACATGAAGTATGTTTTGTTTTCTATTTCGGTATTTGTAATTTTTGATATCGGGGAATTATATGTGGTTGTTGAAAGTTGAGATGATTGGTTGTGTGAAGTATGTTGTGGGTTTTTGTGAGTGTCTGGTGGAGGAGGAAGTGGACGATGTGTAATTTTTGGAATGATTGAGTCTGTTGTTGCCTTTGTGGCATTTTCTGAGTTGGGTTGAGATTCAGAAGTTATTTTAAGTTTTGTGATTGAGTTGGTTGTAATGGGGGTTGTTTTTCTATTGTTTGTTGATATGGATGGAGTATGAATGTCTTTTTCCATGTTTTTGTTTTGTGTTGAGTTGGATAGATTTTTGCTAGGGAGATTTTTCTCCTGGATATTTTGAGCTTCTCTAGCTCTGGATAAATAGGTTTGAGAATTTAAATTTGATTGAATTAAGTTTTGCTGTCCATAAATGCGCTTGGCTTCTCCCATGCTGCACTTATTTCTAGTTTTTATTGTTAGGATCTCTTTACTTTGAAGGTAATTAGGACAGGTTTTGGATGAAGATGCGTGGTCATTGCGGCAATTAGCACACTTGATTTGTGTGCATTCTAGGTTTTCATGATCTAAGAGACTGCAAATTTCGCATATTTTTTTGTTTGTGCACCTTTTTGCTGAATGTCCCAAAATCTGGCAATTTTTGCATCTCATCGGATTTGGGATGTACTATTGCACTTTAGTTTTATACCAAGCAATATCGATTGTGGAACAGCATTAGCCCCGAAGGACGCATTCCGTTATCGGTTTTCTTTTGGAATTTATATACATCTGTTACACCTTGCTGTTTCAGTTCATTCACAATTTCTTCTTCTTTTATGTTGATTAGGCAAGGTGCATACACAATGCCTTTCGATGACAGTCGATCTCGTACTGTGGAAGTGTGTAGACGTTTTCGGCTTCCCAGTTCATTTAAAGTAATTAATTCGGAGTGACTAGTCCAAGTTAGTTTACAAGCAAGCTATTATTCAATAGTGCAATAGCACAGAGTAAGAGGTGGCGGACCGTCAATCGGCGGGTCACGGGTTCGAACCCCAGCCGGGCATCAGAACTCTTCAAGCTTTTTTCCATAATAGAGAAGTGGAAAATTTTATTGTCTGGGAGAACCAACAAATGGAGAAAGAAAAAAGTGCGGGTGCACCGAAAGGTGGCCCAGCAACGAAGGGACCAGTGGTACCAGTAGCGCGGTCATCGAAAGATGGCAAAGTAACGGCACCAACAGCTACAACATCGGCAACATCAGCCGAGATCTCAGTTAAGAGGAGGAAAAAGATACAATGTGCGCCAAACGTGGTGAAACGGCGCTCTACCATCACTCCAGCAGAGCTGCCAGCTGGGGGGGGGGGGGGGTTATCGGCGTCGTTAGTCAACACGTCAGCAGCAGCAATCATAGATCAGTTGAACTCTTCGCCCGACGAAGAAATAGAATATATGTTCGAAGGGGGAGAGGGACTATATACCAGGGGCGACAGCAACATTGTTGATCTCTCCACACCAGAGGAGTCCTCTGAAGAAGAAGATGAGGCGCAAAATTTGAATTCTGAACAGCCAAAGGCTAATGAAGAACAGCAAATAAGTGAGCAAATTGGAGCAATAGAAGGGGAGATGGTGCACCTCAATGCCCAACTTGCGACACTGGTGCAAGCTCTTAAGACGAAACAAGAGGCTCGCCGACTAAAAGAAAGGCTGGAGCGGGAGCAGAAAAAGGCACTACAGGCGCCAAACAAAGAGGCGCAACAGCAATCACAGCTGCCAGCAAAAGAGCACCAACAACCACAGCAGCAGCCCAAGGAAAAGCTGCAATTACAGCAGCCCCAGCAGCAACCAATGCCCAAGGAACAAAGGCAACAAAAAAAACAGCAGCAAAACCAAACGCAGCATTCACAACAGCAGCAATCACAACAGAAGCAGTTACAACTTCATCAACAGCAAATGCAGCAGGAGCGGAGGCGACAGCAGCAGGGAGAACACCAGCAGCAGTCACAGCCTCTCCAAAGCAAAAAAGAGAAGGTGCCGCCCATCAACACCTATAAGATGGAACTACAGGAGACCATAGACCTGTGTAAGTCGGCCATAGGCCAAAACTTTTTTATTAAAAGACTTAGCAAAGATAGGCATGCTATTCACTGCTTCACAGTGGCGGAGCATAAAATTATTAAAAATTTATTAAAAGAATCCACGACTGAGTTCTTCAATTTTACCCCCAAAGTCGATAAATATCAAACGGTCCTCCTGAAGAGCATAGATTCCTGCACGGAACCACAGGTGCTCTTAGATGAGCTCCGTAAAAAAGCGAGCGACGATCTCGACTTTATCGGGGTCAAGCCGTTCGCTACAGTCAGAGCCAGACGGGAGAAGCGGTCTTTGCCGTTCTTCCTTGTTCAACTTTCGCCCAGCAGCAAACTGGATAGTTTGAGGAGTATCTCCATCCTCAACTACCAGGTTGTAACTTGGGATAGACTAAAGAGACGCGGTGACATGCTTCAATGCATGCGCTGCCAAAGGTTTGGCTACGCTGCAGCAAACTGCGAAATGCAGGCACGCCGCGTTAAGTGTGGTGAGAACCACATTAAGGGGGAATGCAAGCTCGGAGAGGAAAGGGTCGATGATATGACCCAGCCTAAATGTGCGCTTTGCGGAAAGGAGGGCACCCTGCTAATTATCGGGGTTGCTCAGCTTTTCAACAAATTCGTACCAATAAAGCGGCAAAGCAGACAGCGGTAGAGATACGCCTATCAACGCGTGCTCCTACAGCAACGCCCGTTAATCCCCAAATTTCCTACGCCCAAATGGCGGCAGGGAAGGGAAAAACGGTACAGCCTGCAGCTAAGGTAGCCCAACCGGCCCTAGTGCAAAAGGCACCGGACGCTCAGGCCGAAATAAGAAGCATGTTGCTGGCAATTCAAGGCCAGTTAACAGGACTTCACAACCAGATAAAGGAGCAGGCGACTAGGGTAAACTCTCTCTACTCTGTTTTGCCTAGCCTAATGCAAATTACAGGTTAAAGGCGCGCTGTCGGAGAGGCCTCTTAGGATCCTTCCTGTCAATGTAAATTCACTGATTAGGACCGAACGTAGAGCTAATCTTTTCCAATTGTTGAAAGACCAAAGTCCAGATGTGTTTATGGCCAGCGAAACTAAGCTGAACCAGAAACATAAGTTGACTAACAACAATTACAATATCGTTAGAAGAGATCGACCCAACTCCATTCAGGGGGGGGGGGGGGGGGGTGGTGCGTCGCAATCTTCATACGAAAAGGCATTAATCATAAAGTTATATATAATAGTGATCTGCGCAGATTTCGGCTGTTAGAGGCGTGCATCGTATGCATTCTTCTCCAACAGGGGAAGCGAATGTATGTGATCGCGGCTTATGCACCGGTATCACCTCAGCCAACTGATTTTATGACAGAGCTTGAAAAACTTTTCGAATGTCTACACTTGAGCTTGGAAGAAAATTACTTTCTCATGGCCGGTGATTTGAATGCCAAACACCAAGATTGGGGACATCAAATTCAGAATCAAAGAGGTATTCATCTTTTCAATTGGATGAGTCGATACAACGCTGAATATCGGCCATCGTTTCCAAGAAGCGGTGCCTATCTGGATATAATGCTAATAGACGCAAGACTGACAATTACTGACACTGTGGGTCAAAGACCAAGAAACTGTTTACGAACGATCGAGTACGACAGTGATCACTGCGGACTCGCCGCCGTAATACAGCTTCCGAACGAGCTCGTGGAGTTGGATGAGTATGTACCTGTGCACACTTACAATTACAGTAAGGTGCGCTGGCCATGCTTTACCAACGCCTTATCGAGCGAAATCAGTTCGAATAACATATCCCCACCAAATGACAGGAATTTGACAAATAACGAAATAGACCAATACTTAGAACAAATTGACGAGACAATCAAACGAACAATGAACAGAACAATACCGAAATACAAACAACGGGACGCAACCGACATGTACCGGAACGCAACCATTGACGCATTACACAGACATAAAAGCGTACTGCTGACAAGACTCAAACTCTTGTACCGACGGTTTACTGACCCTCACCATCTGGAGATTAGGACACTGAAGTCGTCGATCAAGAACATCAACCAACTAATTAAAGAAAACTATCGGCTGTCAATTAATTTTTATTGGGATAACAAAATTCGGGCCGTTAACTCTAGCGACCCGAGCATGTTTCCCCAAACTAACAAGATATTTAAAAGGAATGATCAGAACGATCTTCCGTGTCTTAAGCTTCAGAGAACGACGGACAACAGAGACGTACTTCTGACAGCAGGAATTGATCCAGAGGACGCCGTCTTGGACGATGACCCCTTCATTGTCGAAGATCAGCAGGAGAAAGTGGAGGCTGTGGGGGCTGCTTTCCAGCAAGTGTACAAGGTGAATGCGTGCATTTGATTTGGAAAAGGCCTTCGACACCGTATGGTTAAAGGGTCTTTATCTAGAGCTGACCAGACTTGGCATTAGTAAACCACTATTGTATATGCTTTATGATATGCTCAATGGCAGAAAGTTTGTTGTCAAAAGTGGCAATGTAACTTCTGCCACAACCTTTAATATTAAAAATGGTCTTCAGCAGGGAGCGGTCAACTCGCCGATTCTATTCAGCATTTACACCAGCGATCTCATAAGTAGTCTATTCAGCGATATTGCGATGACAGGAAATTGAAAATCAACTTTCAGAAATCAGAAACCATCTTATTTAGGACTCCGTTGCTTAGAGCCACAAGGGATACGAGAAAGAACTGGCGCAAGCTGGTGATCGTAGGGCCAAATGGACAGCCACTGGCGAATAAAAGTGTAGTAAAGTACCTTGGCATCTGGATGGTTCAGTATTTGTATTTCGACAGACATATAAATGCTGCTCTGGCCAGGGCTAGGGGAGCTTTTGCCCTGACGAAACGGTTGTTTTATAGCAGCCTGGCTTGACAGCAGGGTGAAGGTGATTTGCTACATGGCCCTTATCCGGCCGATGATTGCCTATGGATGCCCGGTTTGGTTCAACGTTGCCCCATCTCAAATGGAAAAGATTCGGGTGTTTGAGAGGCAGTGTCTTCGACGCTGCCTTTGATTGCACAGAACACCAGAGTCGGAGTACAAACATTACTATTCCAACCTGGTTCTATACAACGGGGCCAACATAAACAGGATAGATAATTTCTTGCTGAAGCTTATTCGAGGTCACATTGCAAGAGCGATGTCCTCGTCTAACAGCTTAATTTTCGGGGCTTATTACCCCAACAACGAATACTACGAAAGTGTGCGTCTAAGCGGCTTTATTCCGCCCGATGCATTCCTCCATCTAGACAGTCGAGGGCTGATCCAGGATAGAGCGGCAGTTCCGCTAATCTACCACGTCTGCCGGAGAACTGTAGATCGGCGGCTCCTGTACAGTCGGGACGTCCTCGCACAAGACGGAGCTGAGCACCTTCGGTTCAGTAGGGGAACCGAAGAGATAGGGTAAGGCAGGAGAACCAGTTCTGGTGGATGAAAAACGAAGATGAAGTTCCTTCAGATATTTACTAGTTGACCTTGCTATTTTCTTTTGTATGGCCGACTTGCATAGGTTTAGGTAGTTAGTTTTAAGTAGGGACAGTCAGGGTGGTACCAAAAAAAAAAAAAAAAAAAAAAAACACAAAAAAATTATAAAATCCACATAAATACAAAAAAATTATAAAACCGGAAAATGCTTGCTGTGGCTGTTCTAGTTTGTAAGTAGTCTGTAAGTAGCTTATAAGTAGGTTATAATTAGTTTATAATTAGTTGTAAATAGTTTTAAGTAGCTTTAAGTAGTTTTAATTAGTTTTAATTAGCTTTAATTTAGTTTTATGTAGTTTGTAAGTTTTATATAAAACCAAAAATAAAATAAAGATATACACTGCCGGTCAAAAAAACTTGACCGATGGTAAAAAGAAACAATTTTTCGACTTTTGTTTAATTTTATTAATGTGGATGACTATATTTCTTCATTTTTTCAAAATTTATGAAAGAATATACTATCATAATGGTTATAAGGCATAAGTGAAAGAAATTTATATAAAATAAACATATTTTTCTTTAAATATGCTCAGGCTCGTTTTTCATCAAAGTTTCTTCCCCTGGATTTTATGACTGCTGCACACAGTCTGGACATTCTTTCGACAAGTTTTTGCAAAGATTCTGGTTTAATATTATTCCAAGCTGATTGAAGGCAGTTCCACAAATCGGATCTACTTGTTGGCCTTAGCTTTCTGACCTCTCTATCAAGCTCCTCCCAAAGTAATTCAATGGGATTTAAATCTGGAGATTGAGGGGGATGGTCTAGTATTTTAAGCACTCCTTCTTCCATTTTGTTCGTTAAATAATTTTTACAAAGCTTCGAAGTGTGCTTGGGGTCTTTGTCTTGCTGAAATGTGAAGCCTTGTCCAATCAAACGATTACCAGAAGGAATGGCTTGTCGTTGCAGAATTTGATGATATTCTCCTTTTCGCATTGTTCCATCGATTTTAATAAACGAACCTACACTATTGTATCCAAAACATTCCCACACCATTACCGAACCACCCCCATGTTTCACTGTGGGTGCAACACAAGCGGAACTGCAACGTTCATGTACTTTTCGCCGAACTTACTGGCGACGTTTAGAACCAAATAGTTCGAACTTTGATTCGTCCGACCATAGAACTGATTTCCACTCATTAACAGTCCAATCTTTGAATTTCTTAGCGTATGCTAATCTGAAATATCTGGTGCTGTTTTGAATCTGTTTCTCTTGCTGAGAATAATAATTCTGTCGTCAGTTGCTTTTGATGTTTTTCTTGGTCTTCCAGAACCTTTACGATTCGAGTTCATTCCAGTTTCAGCAAACCGTTTGCATGTGAAAATTACTGTTGTTTTGGGAATTCCCAGAAATGCCGCAATTTCTCCAAACGATTTTCCACTTTTTCTCAAAATTGTGACCTGTGCCCTCACTTCTTGTGGTAATTGTTGTTTTTTTGCCATTGCTGATGTTTATTGGTAAAAAATTGTCAGGTTATTGTAAAATATGGTATCATATCAATAAGATTGTTATATTTACCGTTATTCAAATATTTTTGTTGGAATTTTCGGTTATACTCACTACAATTATATTTAATTGATTATAAATTTGAAGGATTTTAAAATGTACCCTTAGTTCGAATAACGCTGACAATTTTTGCAATGATTTTGTAAACAATCAGCAAGTACCTGTTCGAACGCATTCAGCAAAAGTTGTCCGATTAGACATGCGACTGTGATTATTTATCAGCCCTACCATATCAAAATAACTCTTTTTATTATAAGTTAAATGAAATTCGTCAAAAAAGCTATTTATGCAAGGGAAATGAGACCAGAAAGTCAAAAAATCTATTTTTTCACCATCGGTCGTTTTTTTGACCGGCAGTGTAGATACCGAGTTTTTTGTAAATTCTTCTCGGTAAAAAATAAAACCGACCTGGATTTAGTATTAAGATAGTTCTTAGGCCGAAAGGCATAAGCATTAAGTTATTATAGTTTAACTTAGAGCGCCCGACTGGGGCCAGTAAGTTAGTTTTAAGATATCGATAAGTAGGCTAGTTTTTATGAATTTTTGCCTAGCTTTTGTCTAGCTTTAAGATAGTTTTAAGAAAATGGAAAATAAAAATGAATTAAAAAAAAAAAAATGCCTTTCGATGAATTGATATTGGAATGAAGTGTAACCGTAACAGGGACTTGGCCAAGATTTGATATTTTAAGAAATTTGTCTGCAATTGACTGTTATTTTGTTAGGATTAATATATTTCCAGTAGAAGTACCTCGTGGCATGATGGTTAGTGCGTAGGACTCAGTCGATCTCGTACTGTGGAAGTGTGTAGACGTTTTCGGCTTCCCAGTTTATTCAAATTAATTATCTCGGAGTGACTTAGTCAAGTTTTATTTAATCCAAGCAATATTCAATAGTGCCAATAGCACACAGGAAGAGGTGGCAGACCGACAATCCGAAGGTAGTGGGTTCGAATCCCAGTCGGGCATCAATAATTATTTAGCTGCTTTTTTCCACAATCGCGAAGTCGAAAACTTCATTGAGTGGGAGGAGCAGCAAATGGCATCGAACAACAATGCGGGGACATCGAAAGGTGTCCCAGCAACAACTATAAAGCCAGCTATGGCACCAACAGCAAAAGCCGTAGCAACAACAACAACAACCAAGCAAGCGATGGCACCACCAGCCACGCCATCAACAAGTGCCGTAGTAAGAACGGCACAACCACCAACGGCAACAACAGCCGACATCAAAAACAAGAGGAGGAAGAGGATTAGCTGTGCGCCGAACCTGGTGAAGCGCCGCTCCACCATCACCTCAGCCCAGCTGCCAGCTGGGGTGAAGGAGACGGCGCGCACAGCCAAAACCACAGCAGCAGCAAAAATACAAGAACAATTGGATACCTCGCCATCCGACGATGACATCGAATATATGTCAGAGGGTGGCGAGGGACTGTATACAACGGGGGACAGCAACAGCAATCTGCTTGTTGACCTCACTTCACCAGAGGCGTCCTCCGAAGAGGAAAACGAGGCGCAAGAATTGGACGAGCAGGCTATCAGCCAAAAAATAGATGTCATTCGGGGGGAGATGGAACGTCTCAATGCCATCGTGACCCCACTGGTAGAAGCGCTCAGACAAAAGCAAGAAGCTCGACGCGAAAGGGAGAAGCAGGAGCGCGAGCAGAAAAAAATATTACAGGCGCCACAAAAGACAGCGCCACAGCCTGAGCTGCCACCGAAAAGCCAGCAGCCAGAGGAACAGCAACAGCAACTGCCACAGCAAAACCAAAATAAGCAGCAACAACAACAGCAGCCAACGAAACAACCACAGCAGCAGCCGAAGGAACAACGGCAAAAAAAGAAAACAACACAGCAGCAGCAGCAGCAGCCACAGGAGCGGAGTCAGCAGAAGCGGAACGAGCAGCAGCAAGGAGAACACCAGCAGCAGCCACAGCCGCCCCAAAATAAAAAAGAAAAAGTGCCACCAATAAACACTTACAAAATGGAATTGCAGGAAACTATTGACCTATGTAAGTCGGCCATAGGCCAAAACTTTTTTATTAAACGTTTAAATAAAGATAGACATGCTATCCACTGCTCAACAGTGGCGCAGCATAAAATTATAAAAGAATTGTTAAAGAAATCCACGACTGAGTTCTTCAGTTTTACCCCCAAAGTGGATAAATATCAAACGGTCCTCTTGAAGGGCATAGATTCCTGCACGGAACCACAGGTGCTCTTAAATGAGCTCCGTCAAAAAGCGAGCGACGATCTCGACTTTATCGGGGTCAAGCCGTTCGCTACAGTCAGAGCCAGACGGGAGAAGCGGTCTTTGCCGTTCTTCCTAGTCCAGCTATCGCCCAGCAGCAAACTGGATAGGTTGAGAAGTATCTCCGTTCTCAACTACCAGGTTGTAACTTGGGATAAATTAAAGAGAGGCGGCGACATGCTTCAATGCAAGCGCTGCCAAAGGTTTGGCCACGCTGCAGCAAACTGCGAAATGCAGCCACGCTGCGTTAAGTGTGGTGAGGACCACATTAAGGGGGAGTGCAAGCTCGGTGAAGAACGGGTCGAAGACATGACCCAGCTTAAATGTACACTTTGCGGAAAGGAGGGGCACCCTGCTAATTATCGGGGTTGCTCAGCTTTTCAGCAAATAAGAAACAACAAAGCGGCTAAGCAGACAGCGGTAGAGATACGCCCATCAACGCGTGCTCCTACAGCAACGCCCGTTAATCCCCAAATTTCCTACGCCCAAATGGCGGCAGGAAGGGGAAAAACGGTACAGCCTGCAGCTAAGGCAGCCCAGCCGGCCCTAGTGCCAAAGGCGCCGGACGCTCAGGCCGAAATTAGAAGTATGTTGCTGGCAATTCAAGGCCAGTTAACAGGACTTCAGACCCAGATAAAGGAGCAGGCGACTAGGGTAGACTATCTCTACTCTGTTTTGCCTAGCCTAACGCAAATTAGAGGTTAAAGGCGCGCTGTCGGAGAGGCCTCTTAGGATCCTTGCTGTGAATGTAAATTCACTGATTAGGACCGAACGTAGAGCTAATCTTTTCCAATTGTTGAAAGACCAAAGTCCAGATGTGTTTATGGCCAGCGAAACTAAGCTGAACCAGAAACATAAGTTGACTAACAACAATTACAATATCGTTAGAAGAGATCGACCCAACTCCACTCAAGGGGGGGGCGTCGCAATCTTCATACGAAAAGGCATTAATCATAAAGTTATATATAATAGTGATCTGCGCAGATTTCGGCTGTTAGAGGCGTGCATCGTATGCATTCCTCTCCAACAGGGGAAGCGAATGTATGTGATCGCGGCTTATGCACCGGCATCACATCAGCCAACTGATTTTATGACAGAGCTTGAAAAACTTTTCGAATGTCTACACTTGAGCTTGGAGGAAAATTACTTTCTCATGGCCGGTGATTTGAATGCCAAACACCAAGATTGGGGAAATCAAATTCAAAATCAAAGAGGTACTCATCTTTTCAATTGGATGAGTCGATACAACACTGAGTATGGTGTCGACCTGCTGGCTACGGATCGGCCATCGTTTCCAAGAAGCGGTGCCTATCTGGATCTATTGCTAATAGACGCAAGACTGACAATTACTGACACTGTGGGTCAAAGATCAAGAAATTGCTTACGAACGATCGAGTACGACAGTGATCACTGCGGACTCGCCGCCGTAATACAGCTTCCGAACGAGCTCGTGGAGTTGGATGAGTATGTACCTGTGCATACTTACAATTACAGTAAGGTGCGCTGGCCACGCTTTACCAACGCCTTATCGAGCGAAATCAGTTCGAATAACATATCCCCACCAAATGACAGGAATTTGACAAATAACGAAATAGACCAATACTTAGAACAAATGGACGAAACAATCAAACGAACAATGAACAGAACAATACCGAAATACAAGCAACGGGACGTAACCGACATGTATCGAAACGCAACCATTGACGCACTACACAGACAAAAAAGTGGACTGCTGACAAGACTAAAACTCTTGTACCGACGGTTTACTGACCCTCACCATCTGGAGATTAGGACACTGAAGTCGTCGATCAAAAACATCAACCAACTAATTAAAGAGAACTATCGGTTGTCAATTAATTTGTATTGGGACAACAAAATTCGGGCCGTTAATGCTAGCGACCCGAGCATGTTTCCTCAAATTAACAAGATATTTAGAAGGAATGATCAGAACGATCTTCCGTGTCTCAAGCTTCAGAGAACGACAGACAACAGAGACGTACTTCTGACAGCAGGAATTAATCCAGAGGACGCCGTCTTGGACGATGACCTCTTTATTGTCGAAGATCCGCAGGAGAAAGTGGAGGCTGTGGGGGCTGCTTTCCAGCAAGTGTACAAGGTGAATGCGTGCATTCGCCCGAATCACGACCTGGAAAACAGAGCCTTGCTCCATCACTTCTACCTTCGGAATGACATCACGCAATGGCGATCAGAGAACCTTGGTTTCACCGGGTTCAATGAAGATCATTTGGCAAACGCCATAATCGCCGAGCGAAATGGGCCCAGTTCCCTGTTAATTACGAAGGTGGAGCTCCAGCTCATCTTCGATTCATTAAAGAAGAAGAAGTCAGCAGGAGTCGATGGCATATCCAACGTTGTACTTCGACATTTACCTCAAGAAGCAGTAGACATTTATACCACTCTGTTTAACAACGCTCTGAATAATGCATATTATCCAGTGCGGTGGAAGACAGCTGTGGTGCATCCTCTCCCGAAAAAGGGAAAGGACAACTCCAATCCGGCGAATCTCCGGTCGATAAGTCTTCTTCCGAGTATCAGCAAGGTATTCGAAAAAGTTATCAATAGAGCTCTGTCTAAGTGGGCAGAGGACAATAATATCATACCGGACAATCAGTTCGGTTTTAAGGCGGGACATGACACTATTCATGCCGCGTCGAAACTCGTTTCTGATGTCCAATGGAACAAATCTAAGAAGCAGTGTACGGGTGCCTGTCTGGTTGATTTGGAGAAGGCCTTCGACACCGTATGGTTAGAAGGTCTTTATCTAAAGCTGACCAGACTTGGCATTAGTAAACCACTGTTATATATGCTTTATGATATGCTCAATGGCAGAAAGTTTGTTGTCAAAAGTGGCAATGTAACTTCTGCCACAACCTTTAATATTAAAAATGGTCTTCAGCAGGGAGCGGTCAACTCGCCGATTCTATTCAGCATTTACACCAGCGATCTGATAAGTAGTCTAACTCAGGCAATTGCGTATGCCGACGATCTAATTGCGTACAGAACAGCTCCAAAAGTCGAGGTCATCAGGATTCTTTTGCAGCGTGACTTCGAGAAGATTCAGCGATATTGCGATGACTGGAAGTTGAAAATCAACTTTCAGAAATCAGAAACTATCTTGTTTAGGACTCCGTTGCTTAGAGCCACAAGGGATACGAGAAAGAACTGGCGCAAGCTGGTGATCGTAGGGCCAAATGGACAGCCACTGGCGAATAAAAGTGTAGTAAAGTACCTTGGCATCTGGATGGTTCAGTATTTGTATTTCGACAGACATATAAATGCTGCTCTGGCCAGGGCTAGGGGAGCTTTTGCCCTGACGAAACGGTTGTTTTATAGCAGCCTGGCTTGACAGCAGGGTGAAGGTGATTTGCTACATGGCCCTTATCCGGCCGATGATTGCCTATGGATGCCCGGTTTGGTTCAACGTTGCCCCATCTCAAATGGAAAAGATTCGGGTGTTTGAGAGGCAGTGTCTTCGACGCTGCCTTTGATTGCACAGAACACCAGAGTCGGAGTACAAACATTACTATTCCAACCTGGTTCTATACAACGGGGCCAACATAAACAGGATAGATAATTTCTTGCTGAAGCTTATTCGAGGTCACATTGCAAGAGCGATGTCCTCGTCTAACAGCTTAATTTTCGGGGCTTATTACCCTAAATACGAATACTACGAGAGTGTGCGTCTAAGCGGCTTTATTCCGCCCGATGCATTCCTCCACCTAGACAGTCGAGGGCTGATCCAGGATAGAGCGGCGGTTCCGCTAATCTACCACGTCGGCCGTAGAACTGTGGATCGGCGGCTCCTTTACAGTCGAGACGTCCTCGCACAAGACGGAGCTGAGCACCTTCGGTTCAGTAGGACTGTGTCCGAACGGGACCGAAGAGATAGGGTAAAACAGGAGAACCAGTTCTGGTGGTTGAAAAACGAAGATGAAGTTCCTTCAGACATTTAATAGTTGACCTTGCTATTTTCTCTTGTATGGCCGACTTACATAGGTTTAGGTAGTTAGTTTTAAGTAGGGACAGTCAGGGTGGCACCAAAAAAAAAAAAAAAAAAAAAAAAAATACAAAAAAAATTATAAAAACCGGAAAATGCTGCTGTGGCTGTTCTAGTTTGTAAGTAGCTTATAAGTAGGTTGTAATTAGTTTTAAGTAACTTTAAGTAGTTCTAATTAGTTTTAATTAGCTTTAATTTAGTTTTATGTAGTTTGTAAGTTTTATATAAAACCAAAAAATAAAGACATAGATACCGAGTTTTTTTGTGAAATTCTTCTCGGTAAAAAATAAAACCGACCTGGATTTAGTATTAAGATAGTTCTTAGGCCGAAAGGCATTAGCATTAAGTTATTCTAGTTTAACTTAGAGCGCCCGACTGGGGCCAGTAAGTTAGTTTTAAGATATTGATAAGTAGGCTAGTTTTTATGAATTTTTGTCTAGCTTTAAGATAGTTCTAAGATAATTGAAAAATAAAAATGAATTTCAAAAAAAAAAAAAAAGTGCGTAGGACTGTCATGCCAAAGGTCTGGGTTCGATCCCCAGCCGCTGCCACCTAAAAACAGAAATGTTTTTTTCGCGAGGTACTGCCTTTTGCGAGGAACTGACAAATCCTCCAAGAGTATATTTGTCATGAATAAGTGCTTCTCATCTAGCCGTTCGGACTTCGCAAAAAATTGTAGGTCCCCTCCATTCCTGCCAAAAATACGCACACAGGAATGGTTGAGAGTTGTAAGTCACTAGGCCTTGGTTCTTCACGAGCTGTTGTGCCACCAAATTTATTTTTATTTTATAATATATTTCCATCTCTGAGTAGAGAGATGTTTTCATATTCCTTGCTAACACCATCAATAGCTTTGTTGAGAATGAACACACTTATTTCTGAAAGGGGTTGTTTTTTTTCATCCTTAGGAGAAATTAAGATAAATCTGGGATGCTTTAGGTTGGACACATTACGAAGTAAGGGGAAGTTAGAAGTCGAAGAGCTTTTAATTTTCTTTGCAGCACTGAATTAACACGCGGTTTGTAGAAAATTAATAATTCGAAAGGAGGGAAAGAGAAAGATATTTGCGATAGAGAGACTAACAGAGATAACCACTACTGTATAGAGAAAATTGTCAACACAAGTGATCGTGGATTATGGTTGAAGGTGGCCAAATACTCCAATAAAAAGTTTAAACGGTATCGATTGTTATCGATCGAAAGCAAACGTGGTACCAATTGTGATTTTTGGAGCTTTTGTTTTATTTCCGTAATGGTTTTTCTCCGCGACAAATAATGTTTTATCAGCCCTCCAAATTCGAATTTTTGCACTTCGTTGAAAACTTTACCGCTTCTGATAAAAACCGAATATACTTCATGACAATCCAATTGTTGGATTTGAGATTGTAAGGTCATAAGTATAAATTTGCAGGGACATATTGACCAGCCCTCATAAATTAGTTATTGAAAAAAAGTTTTAAAATAAAAAAAGATTTTGTTCTTTATTGATACAAACTTCATGGTAATGGTAGCAACCTGGCGCGATTTCTCGATTCTTTTCAACCATAAAATGCACTTAAAAATGCAAAAACAAATTAGCGAAGTTATTGTGTTTTATACGATGGAATTATCTCATACGAGCGTTTTATTTGTTGCACTAGTCATTTTTTAAAAAAATTTTCACGAAAACAAAATTGTCAATCACATTTATGTATCTCGGAACAGCAATTTTTTTGTTATGACGGTGTTCCTTTTAATAAACGATATGTTCCCATCAAAAAGCAATTCTTCTTTTACCCACGGTAAAAGAAAATTATGAAACTTTGATGTAAGGACATGTACATTGTACATACATACATTCTACGGCAACTGTTTTATTCATCCAAGTTATCGTCAATTTTGTGGAAATAGAAATAGAGGTCTTGCGGTTTAATAATATGAGCGAGAACCTCACGACTTGCTAAAATTAGCCTGACATGTGCGCATATAAGCACAGAGGAAAAAATTTAGTGATATTAAACATAGGATTGATGAGCTCCTGGACAAAACTTTATAAATATCTATCCATCCATCTCATAGCCGAAATCTCTTACCTAAGCTTCCAGCAGAAACTTAACCAAATTAAACCCTCCACCCAAGACCTAACATAAATAATCAAAATCATCAAATTATTTTAATTCTTTAAACACATACATACTCGTAATATTTTTTTTTTATCTAAACATATAAAATAATAACAAAACTATTTTCAAATATATAGTAGAGTAGCCTTGTAGTTTCATAGGACTGAGACCTTGCGTCAAATCTGGTAGATCTGATTTTTTTACTGAGTTGTTTATTTATTTTTATTTTTATTTATTTATTTATATCTACAAGTGTTGTGTTTAACAGATGTTTCTTAATAAATCTAGTATAATATATAATAACAATAATAACAAAGATAATAATTATAATAATAAATAATACCCTTCGTATACTCTTACAAAATTATTATCATAAATATTAGTTGATTAAAAAACAAACTTTAACAATAATTCATTTTTAAATTTATCACGAGATAAATGCAAATCAAAAGAATCACAAACCTCATTAAACGAGGAAATAGCTCGTGATATAGGTTCATTTTTCTCATAATTCGTTCTATGGGTTTGTTCATAAAGAAAATTTCTTGTTCTTAAGTGCCTAGAAGGTACATAAAAGGAAATCAAAGAAAGCAAAAACGGACTTTTTATATGATAGCATAGAATATCTCGTACAAAAACTACATCATGAATATATCTTCTAGATTGAAGTGATTTAATCCCTAGCAATTGGCATCTAGCTTTATAATCAGGAATAAAATTCCAGCGCATTTTATAGAAAACGTTTCTAGTAAACCGCCTTTGAACTTGTTCAATTCTAGTAGAGTGAACTCTATAGCATGGATTCCAAATCACATCTGCATATTCGATTACTGATCTAACCAGAGAGGTGTAAAGGGTTAATAGAACATACGGGTCACTAAAATCTTTACTATTCCTTTTAATGAATCCAACTAATGTATTCGCTCTTGAAACAATAAAATCTATATGTTTTTTTGGAGAAAATGTGTTGTCAAAAATAACTCCAAGATCTTTAATATCACTAACTCTAATCAAAGAACTTGAATTAATATCATAAGAAAACTTAATTTCAGATAGTGATTTTGAAAATGTAATTGTTTTACATTTTCCGATATTTAATTTTAAGCTATTAAGAGAGCACCAACTAGAAATACGGTCCAGGTCATTTTGAACTTTCCGGCAATCATCAATGCATTTAACTTTTAAAAACAATTTTAAATCATCCGCGTACAGCAGATAATTGCAGTTTTTTATTACATCAACTATGTCATTGATATAAATTATAAAAATTAAAGGGCCAAGATGACTTCCTTGTGGAACACCGGAAGTACAATTTATACTTCTAGAAACCTTACTATCGACTAGAACACGTTGAGTTCTATTCTTCAAATACGAAGAAACCCAATTAAGCATCTGAGAATGAAAGCCAAAACATTCAAGTTTTTTCAATAAAATATTATGATCAACTGAATCAAACGCCTCACTAAAGTCGGTGTAGACTGCATCAACTTGATATTTATCCTCCAATGCATTTGAGACATATGACGAGAACACCGCCAAATTAGTTACAGTAGACCTTCCAGATACGAAGCCATGTTGTGACTCAGACAAACATTCCTTAGTCAAAAACTCTGTTTTTTTTTTAACCAGACTTTCGAAAAGCTTAGGAATGGATGAAAGTTTGCAAATTCCTCTATAGTTTTCAACAAGATTTTTTGAACCAGCTTTGAATATAGGAACAAGAAATGCTTCCTTCCACTCAGTTAAAAATAAACCATCTGACAAAGATTTATTCAAAATTTTTAGCAAAGGCAAACAAAGGGAATCACTACAATTCTTCAAAATACATGATGGTATACCATCAGCACCACAGATATAGTTAGGTTTCAAAGTCTGAAGGGCCAAAGACACTTCATCAAATCTAAGTTGAATTATTCCAATATCAATTTTTTCTTCCAGATTAGACATAAAAGAATTGTTACCGCATGAATAAACAGACTCGAAAAAATTAGCAAACAACTCCAAATGAGTGTCAATGTCTGACGAATTAACTCCATTATAACTTAATATCTGAGGAATGCCAGATGATTTTCTCTTAGAGTTAATGAACGACCAAAATGATTTACTATTATTTTTAATACTATTTTCAATATTCATAATATAATTTCTGTAAAGAAATTTACTTAAAACGGAAAAATCTTTCCTTAGACTACTAAAAACATCATAGTCCGATTGGCAACCCGTTATTTTGAATTTGGAAAATGCTTTATTTTGAACGTTCTTAAGATGTAAAAGCCTTTTATTATACCAAACAGGCTACGAGGATTTCCTTTTTTGGACACGAGGAACAAATTTATTAAAACCCGTAAATAAAATTTCTGTAAAACGTTTATACATTTGTTCTAAATCAGAATAATTAAGTTCGATATTCCAATCTATACCACTGAGATAATTTCCAAGTTCAATGAAGTTAGTTTTAAAACACTTAAAACTATTTTCAATTGAATTTACTTGAATTTATGGTAATCATACATGACAATTTCAATAAGAATTTCTTTGTGGTGAAGAGAATTATTTAGTAAAGAAAATGGAGCTCCAGTTACATCTACGTTAAATTCATCACAACAAATAAAAGCAAGATCTAATATTTTCATCAAAGAATTTTGAACAGAAATGACTTGGCAAAGACCTAATGAATAAATATAATCAATAAAGATAATTTAAGAATCTTTGTTTAAATTACAAGCAATAAGCCTTTTTTCATATTCAGACCATGTCCACACAATGTCAGATAAATTAAAATCACCTAATATGATTAAATTATCAAAAACTGAATTAATACCATTTATAAAATCAATATTATGAATATGCTTTTCATATAAATCCAAACTACTTTTAGGAGGAACATAACTCACTATAAAATAAAGATGATGCTTGGATGCAATTTTCACACGAACGCAGATTTGTTCGATGTCTTTAATAGGCAGAGTTGTTTCATCGCTGCAAAGAGTAGTTCGGACAGCAATTATTATTTCACCACCACGTTCGAGAGAGGTTTTACATCGGTCAGAACGAAACACATTGTAAAAGCGACAGTCAAATATTTCTGTTGATAGTATTCCACTATACAGCCAGGACTCCGTGATGATAATTATATCATATTCAGTATGGCAAGCTAGATTGAACAATTGAGCTATCTTGGTTCGGATTACACTAGCGTTGTGATAATAAATTTTTAAAGCTGGGTTTGTATCTATTTTTTTTACGTCATTCCTTGATCTGTTCCCACAGGCAAGTTTTTTGGTATATACACAAAAGGACGAATTTTCACCCCAATAGGCCAAAAAGATGGGTCAAAAACTTTCCTTGCCATCTCAAAAGGAATTCCAACTTTAAAATTAACCCTGTTGCGCACAGGAAGGGTTTTATTTTCGAGTTTATGACAGAAAATTGATGTTGGGTGTATGCTCAAATTCGTCGAAATGAAGTTAATTATTTCATCAGTAGTAGTACACGATAGAAAACTACCCAAATGATACCATTTCAGATTTCTGGCAATTTTAAAGCTATGACGTATATCAGAATTCGTCCCTCCAATTTGTTTAGGTCTTGTAGGTATTTGGTTAGTTATAGAGGCACCACTAACGCCATTATCAAAAACAGGCCCTGAGGGAGCTTCATTAATTGCACCATCAGCAACCAAATCTGCATCAACAGCAATTGCAGGTACAACAACAACCCCCCCATGAGCAGTAGAAGGTTTATCATGCATAGCAGAATAATTGTCGACGTTCATCAAAGCACCCACACCATGAGCAGCAACAGCTTCACAACCTTTATCATCAACGTTATCAGCAACAACAGCAACATCATCCCCACCACCTTCAGCAACAAAATCCGCATCAACAACAATTGCAGGTACAACAACAACTTGTCCATCAGCAGAAGAAGGTTTATCATACACAGCAAAATTGTCAACGTCCACCAAAGCAAAATCACCCACATCTATCAGTCGATCTCGTACTGTGGAAGTGTGTAGACGTTTTCGGCTTCCCAGTTTATTCATATTAATTATCTCGGAGTGACCTAGTCAAGTTTTATTTAATCCAAACGATCCTCAATTGTGTTGATAGCACAGAGGAAGAGGTGGCAGACCGACAACCAGAGGATCACGGGTTCGAGTCCCAGTCGGGCAAAAATTATTTGGCTGCTTTTTTCACAATCGTGAAGTAGAAAACTTCATTGAGTGGGAAAAGCAGCAAATGCAAACTAACAACACCGCGGGGACATCGAAAGGTGCCCCAGCAACAACAATAAAGCCAGCTATGGTACCACCAGCCAAAGCTACGGTCAGCGCCGTAGCAACAACAACAACAACAACGAAGCAATCGATGGCACCACCAGCCATGCCATCAACAAGTGCCGTAGCAACGGCGAAACAAGCAACGGCACCAACAGCCGATGCCAAAAACAAGAGGAGGAAGAATATATGTATATGATGTGCGTCGAACCTCGTGAAGCGCCGCTCCACCACCACCTCAGACCAGCTGCCAGCCGGGGTGAAGGAGACGGCGCGCACAACCAAAACTACAGCAGCAGCCAAAATCCATCAACAACTGGATACCTCGCCATCCGATGACGACATCGAGTATATGTCCGAAGGTGGCGAGGGATTATATACAACGGGTGACTTCAACAGCAACTTGCTTGTGGATGTAACCACACCAGAGGCGTCCTCCGAAGAGGAAAATGAGGTGCAAGAAGAAATGGACGAGCAGGCCATCAGTCAAAAAATTGATGTCATTCGGGGGGAGATGGAACGTCTCAATTCCATTGTGACCCCACTAATAGAAGCTCTCAAAAGCAAGCAAGAAGCTCGACGCAAAAGAGAGAAACAGGAGCGCGAGCAGAAAGAAGCGGGCCAAGCGCCAAAAAATGCAGCGCCAGAGCAAGAGCTGCCTTCGAAAAACAAGCAGCAGGATCTAAATCCAAATCCAAAAGAACAGCAGCAACAACAACAGATGCCAATTGAACAACAACAGCAGCAGCCGAAGGAGCAACGTCCAAAAAAGCAAATGCAACAGCAACAACAACAACAACAGCAGCAGCAACGAAAACCACAGGAGCAAAGTCAGCAGCAGTAGCAGCAGGCAGATCATCAGCAGCAGCCACAGCCGCCCCAAAATAAAAAAGAAAAGAAAGAATTTTTGTCTAGCTTTAAGATAGTTTTAAGAAAATTGAAAAATAAAAATGAATTATAAAAAAAAAAAAAAAGGTGCCACCTATAAATACATACAAAATGGAACTTCAGGAAACCATTGACCTATGTAAGTCGGCCTTAGGCCAAAACTTTTTTATTAAAAGATTAAGTAAAGATAGGCATGCTATCCACTGCTCCACAGTGGCACAGCACAAAATCATTAAAGAATTATTAAAGAAATCCACGACTGAGTTCTTCAGTTTTACCCCCAAAGTGGATAAATATCAAACGGTCCTCTTAAAGGGCATAGATTCCTGCACGGAACCACAGGTGCTCTTAGATGAGCTTCGTCAAAAAGCGAGCGACGATCTCGACTTTATCGGGGTCAAGCCGTTCGCTACAGTCAGAGCCAGACGGGAGAATCGGTCTTTGCCGTTCTTCCTGGTTCAACTATCGCCCAGCAGCAAACTGGATAGTTTGAGGAGAATCTCCGTCCTCAACTACCAGGTTGTAACTTGGGACAAATTAAAGAGACGCGGTGACATGCTTCAATGCATGCGCTGCCAAAGGTTTGGCTACGCTGCAGCAAACTGCGAAATGCAGTCACGCTGCGTTAAGTGTGGTTAGGACCACATTAAGGGAGAGTACAAGCTCGGAGAGGAAAGGGTCGAAGATATGACCCAGCCTAAATGTGCACTTTGCGGAAAGGAGGGGCACCCTGCTTATTATCGGGTCTGCTCAGCTTTTCAGCAAATTCGTAACAATAAAGCGGCTAAGCAGACAGCAGTAGAGATACGCCCATCAACGCGTGCTCCTACAGCAACGCCCGTTAATCCCCAAATTTCCTACGCCCAAATGGCGGCAGGAAGGGGAAAAACGGTACAGCCTGCAGCTAAGGCAGCCCAGCCGGCCCTAGTGCCAAAGGCGCCGGACGCTCAGGCCGAAATAAGAAGCATGTTGCTGGCCATTCAAGGCCAGTTAACAGGACTTCAGACCCAGATAAAGGAGCAGGCGTCTAGGGTAGACTATCTCTACTCTGTTTTGCCTAGCCTCACGCAAATTACAGGTTAAAGGCGCGCTGTCGGAGAGGCCTCTTAGGATCCTTCCTGTCAATGTAAATTCACTGATTAGGACCGAACGTAGAGCTAATCTTTTCCAATTGTTGAAAACCAGAGTCAAGATGTGTTTATGGCCAGCGAAACTAAGCTGAACAAGGAACATAAATTGACTAACAACAATTACAATATCGTTAGAAGAGATGTAACCGAATGGGTTTTATTAAAAATATTTAAGAAAAGAATAAATAAAAAAAAAAAAAAAAAATAAACAAAACCCACCACCAACGAGGACGGAACCCGCGACGACGACGACGACGACGACTCGACGAGCTTAGCCACTTATTATTATGTTGACAATATGTTATTATTGTAAACAATCTACGCAGGAGTAATGTCACCTCGCTCCCACCTGTAAGGGTTAAGCATAAAATTATAGGGTTTTTCTTTTTCTGGGAAGAGAAAAATGATGGCTGCCAAATCACAAATTGAGTGATTGTCAGCAGGTTGCCATAATTTTTAAATGTGGGGCGCTTCGGCAAACAATGTTTCAGCTGAGAATGTTGCGAAGGGTGGAGAAGGGCACATTTGTTGCAGGAAACAAGTTGGATGCGATCGGTGTCATGACATTAATGAATCCGATTCGCATCCAAAAATGTTGGCAACAAGTGCGTAAATTACGCCCACCAATGTTCACACCCACATAAAACGATTAACGCGTTAATATAAAATTAATATTTATAGTGCGTAATTATGTGGGTGTGAAACGGGAAAAGACAAAGGCTGGAAAATCCTAATTTGTATGTCTGAGTGTGGGATAGGTAGAACTGGGGTTCTTTGGTCAAAGCCGTCGGCAAGTACCTTCTTTTCAAAAAGATCCACTTAAGACTACGGAAGCCTGTTCGAAAGTATAAACTTAAAGAATAAATTAAAGAAGGTACCACCGGCTGACCATCAAAGGAACCCAGATTCAAGATTTCGAGATGTAAGTAGTTTCCATCCAAGTGTATAACAGAATTTCAGTGTTTTTTTTTATATATAGTTTTTTTAAAGAAAATCGAGAAAAAATCCGCAAAAGCTCGGAAATTATCCGTCGGCGCAGGGTTCGCCTTTTTAGTATATATATATATATACTCCTGTATAAAATATAAAATATAAAACCGACCAGGAACATCACAAATCAGTATATATAACTATACGTACTATATATATATATCTATATACGCAGTTTAATCTGCTTTATAAGGTAATTTTTGATAGAAAATTTTCGATAGAAAGTGAATTTAAAAGTGATTTCTTTTGTGTTTAGGCCGTTAAAAAAATTATTTTGACGGCCTCGATTTTTATTCAGGAAGAAGTGACAAAGTGAACGAAAAGGGACACAGAAATCCCGAATTTTCAAAACCGTTGTACGATGTCCCGCTGAGAATCCGTCTACTAGAAAACTTCTCTAAAATCGATCAAATAGTTTGGAAGCAGAAAAAAAAAGGGAGAAAAAGCCAAGTCAATTTGTATTACATAAAAGTGTATACTTATATATATTTTTTTTTTGATTAATCTTTTAAAATCTAAAGTTAAATTTTTTTTATCATCCAGTTTAAATTAATTTTTTTTATATTGCTTTATTATCATTTACATTACAAAAGTACTAAAAAGTTGATTCGTTTTTAATTACAAAGTAATCAAAAGTGGTGTATTATATATATATATATACTTGCATATATATATATATACATATAAATACAATATATGTATTAAGTACTTTTATATGTGGTTTGAAGTCGAAAAGGTGGTAATATTTACAAGTGCTAAATTGTTCATCAATTAAGAAAAGGCGTAATAAAGGTCGCCACATCGATCCAAGATTCTTCGAGGGAGTGGCCACTACACCGAGTATTTTGGGGTGAGTTTATTCTTGTTTTTGTATGTCATATTGACAGTACCAGTACCTTTGTAAGTAATGCCCAGTATCGGCACAAAACTTTTATAATTGTGCGTATCAAAGTTAAACCACTAAACTTTTCTTTTAAATCAGTTGTTTTTATACCATTTTTTTAGTACTTTACCTAAATCATTTTAAATTTTCAAATTTAAAATCATGATCAGATATCATAAATTTTATCAAAGTAAAATGTAAAATGTATTTGTTTTCTATAATCAATAGAAATTTTAAAATAAATATTGTCAGTTAAAATGCAAAACATGAATTGCTAGTGCTTTTTTTTAAGAAAGGGGAAGATGAGGAGATGAGGAGATCGGGGTAGAAGGGTCGAGGGAAAGGAACGGTTATTTTAAAAGGGGTTGTTCAGCGAGAGAGCAACCAGGTAGGGTGGGAAGGTGACGTACTATCTCGCGCATCAATGACACCTAGATGGTAAAGCCTGGCATCTAAATAATTTTGCTAACGAGGAGGAAAAAGAACCCATGATATAGAGCTAGCTTGGGAGTCTTTTTTTGGTGCCAGCACTTCCTCTACGACAAGAAACTCGTTACAGAGATCGACCCAACTCCACTCAAGGGGGGGGGGGGGCGTCGCAATCTTCATACGAAAAGGCATTAATCATAAAGTTATATATAACAGTGATCTGCGCAGATTTCGGCTGTTAGAGGCGTGCATCGTATGCATTCCTCTCCAACAGGGGAAGCGAATGTATGTGATCGCGGCTTATGTACCGGCATCACCTCAGCCAACTGATTTTATGACAGAGCTTGAAAAACTTTTCGAATGTCTACACTTGAGCTTGGAAGAAAATTACTTTCTCATGGCCGGTGATTTGAATGCCAAACACCTAGATTGGGGAAATCAAATTCAAAATCAAAGAGGTATCCATCTATTCAATTGGATGAGTCAATACAACACTGAATATGGTGTCGACCTGCTGGCTACGGATCGGCCTTCGTTTCCAAGAAGCGGTGCCTACCTGGATCTATTGCTAATAGACGCAAGACTGACAATTACTGACACTGTGGGTCAAAGACCAAGAAACTATTTACGAACGATCGAGTACGACAGTGATCACTGCGGACTCGCCGCCGTAATACAGCTTCCGAACGAGCTCGTGGAGTTGGATGAGTATGTACCTGTGCATACTTACAATTACAGTAAGGTGCGCTGGCCACGCTTTACCAACGTCTTATCTAGCGAAATCAGTTCGAATAACATATCCCTACCAAATGACAGGAATTTGACAAATAACGAAATAGACCAATACTTAGAACAAATGGACGAGACAATCAAACGAACAATGAACAGAACAATACCGAAATACGAGCAACGGGACGCAACCGACATGTATCGAAACGCAACCATTGACGCACTACACAGACAAAAAAGTGGACTGCTGACAAGACTAAAACTCTTGTACCGACGGTTTACTGACCCTCACCATCTGGAGATTAGGACACTGAAGTCGTCGATCAAGAACATCAACCAACTAATTAAAGAGAACTATCGGTTGTCAATTAATTTGTATTGGGATGACAAAATTCGAGCCGTTAATTCTAGCGACCCGAGCATGTTTCCCCAAATTAACAAGATATTTAGAAGGAATGATCAGAACGACCTTCCTTGTCTTAAGCTTCAGAGAACGGCAGACAACAGAGACGTACTTCTAACAGCAGGAATTAATCCAGAGGACGCCGTCTTGGACGATGACCTCTTTATTGTCGAAGATCCGCAGGAGAAAGTGGAGGCTGTGGGCGCTGCTTTTCAGCAAGTGTACAAGGTGAATGCGTGTGTACAAACTTCAATGTTTGCACACAACAAAAAAATAATTTTATTTGCATATTTTGAATAATAATTGTCAATAACTCTTTTTACATTTATGTTCTTTTTCTTTGTAACGAGAGCTCCTGTGTGAACGATTGATTTTAATGGTTCACCAGACGAAATACGAACTTTGTCATTTTAATTCGTTTGCATATTCCCACGTTCACGGGAATATAAAGAAAATATATCACACAGTAGCTCATCGAATAATATGTTTGTACATAAATTTATGTGTAAAATAAATCATTATAGTTTCACCTTCCAACCACAGCAGTTGTGTTTAATTTACTTCGTTAAGATATTTTAAATTGTATTTTTGTTTTACTTTGAATGTCCAATAATTTTTTGTATTGAACATTTTGGCGACCGTGACAGGACACTACTAAAAGAATTTAGTGTGCCTGAGTTTAATTAACATTAATTGTATTTTGCTTTTTTATTAAGAATATACCAAACTTGTGTGCTTGCGTTAGCATTTGAACCAAAACTAGAGTGTCGGGTATTCAGCTAACATTAATTGTGTTAATAAATCATAAATATAACAATTTGTGCGTTCGTATATATAACATCTTCATCAACAAAAAGTAATAATATAAAGCAATTATCATGTCACAGACTCTCAAGGAACTCACTGACCTTCAAGAGCAAATCGGAACCGAGATCTGCGTCCTATCCCGCAACTATGGGAAGGATGGTAACGATCGAAAAACGGTTACAAAATTACAGCAGAGGAAGGAAAAGTTGGAAAATCTTTGGGATTATTTCGATACCAACGATAGCGAAATTAGAGATAAGTACTCAGGCCATCTACAGCATGAGTACTTCACCAAGGAGTACTACGAAGAGATTCGAAAGGTTTACGAAGCTATGAAGATGGATATCATCAGTCGGTTGACAAAATTGCAAGAACGGGGGGACGCTGACCATATCCAGGAGGAGCCACCAGCAGCACCGCCATCAGTATTAGGATTATCGATCACACCGCCAGCAGCAATACCAACTAGGATGAATCTACCTGAAATTAAACAAAGGCTTGAGCTTAAAGCTTCTAAGCCAAACACGCTTTCCCCAAAAGAAAGATTCAAGGTGCTCTCAAGGCATCTACAAGCATCATTGGACAATTGCTCACTAAAGTTAAAGATCACCGAACCTCAAATGTTTCAAGTTAAAGTAACAAACATAAAAGAAAACTTTGAGAACATTAAATTGTTATATCAGCGACTGGATGGTGACCTAGATGAAGAAAACATTGAAAATTATTTTCATCTTCAACAACAGTTGGAGTTAAGGCAGATTGGACTTCCAACAAAGGTAACAGATACATCTTGTATACAGGATCAACCTATTTCAAGCACATCATTGAAACTGCCGAAAATTGAGTTGCCAAAATTTGACGGGAATTATCTTAAGTGGCGTCAATTTTATGATCTATTCAAACCAATGATCCTTGAGCAACCAATATCACTTGCCCAAAAGCTCTATTTCCTGCGATCTAATCTGACCGGAGAAGCGCTTGGTTTAATACAAGGATTCCCAGCTACAGACAGCAACTTTGAAGCAGCTTGGCAGACGCTCATGGATAGATACGACAATAAACGTCTTCTGTTGTCAGCTCAACTAGAAAAACTTCTGAGTCAACCAGCAGCACCTGGAACTGCCTCCAGTTTAAGGAAACTACACGACAACACGAAGGAAGGAATCCAGGCACTCATCAATCTGGGGTTTCACGCTCATGACTGGGATCCCATAGTGGTTCATCTGATGCTCAAGAAAGTGGACAAGGAAAGCAGGACACTGTTTGAGCAATCGCTAGCTGATCCAAGGAGCAGCCCTTCACTAAAAGAACTACTGAAATTTATTGAATCCCGGTTTCAAACCCTTGAAACAATAAGCAATACAGACGAGAGAAGGAAGCCAACAACCGTAGTAGCAGCCAAAGTTGATGGCTGCCTTATGTGCAGCTCAGGTAGTCATAAAATATTTAACTGCAAATCATTTCTTTCTCTTTCAGGTGGTGATCGTGAGAGAGCTGTTCAACGGCTTGGAATTTGCCGTAACTGCCTTAAGTCAGGGCATGCCTCCAACACATGCCACTCTAGAGGATGTCTAAGTTGTAATGGCAAACATAATACCCTTCTGCACCATAAGAAGGATTCAAGGCAATTTTTGAAAACAAAACCAATTAATAATCAAATCCATTCCATAGGTAGCCAGCAGCAGCAACCAGCTCAAAGGGGGGAAGTTCAATCAAATAACTATTTTTCACATTCCACAGGTAGCCAACAGCAGCAACCAACTCAAAGGGGGGAAGGTCAATCAACATCAACCTACCAATATACGCATTCCAATGCAGCTACTTACTGTAGATCAAAACCACGTCAAGTTTATTTAGCAACAGCATTGGTTAACGTCAAGTCAGCATGTGGAACATGGTTTCCTTGCCGTGCCTTGTTAGATTCAGGATCACAAATTCATTTTGTGACTGCCGCTTTTGCACAAGCACTGGGTCTACCGAAACACCGATCGGAAACTTCAGTAAGTGGCATAGGAGGACATGACACACAAACACAGTTTGCTATATCACTCACGCTTGAATCAAATAATTCAAGCTTCAAGGCAAGTATTGAAGCAACCGTACTAGCCAAAATTACAGATTACCAGCCACGATGTGAAGTTCAGTCACAACATTGGGAATTTCCGTCTCATATTCAGTTGGCTGATCCAGGATTTATGACTAACCAAAAAATCGATATGCTTATCGGTGCCGAATTGTTTTTCGATCTTCTTCTTCCAGGGGAAATAACTGTTGGACCTCAACTTCCTACACTTCGTAACACAAAACTAGGATGGATAGTTGCAGGTGGCGTTCAAGCTTCAAACCACATTGCCGTTTGCACCATTGCCACAAGGCCATCTCTCTCCTCATTAGAGAAACTTGTGAGTAGGTTCTGGGAGTACGAGACTCATGACACTCAAATCAAACGCATGAGTAATGAAGAGCATAACTGTGAGGAATTTTTCAACTCCAGCACAAAAACTGTATCAAATGGAAGATTTATGGTAAGTCTTCCTTTCAAAAAAAATCCATCTTGCTTGGGTGCATCTCTCGAAAGGGCACGCAAAAGATTTCTTTCATTAGAACGACGATTAGAAAAAGATTATGCATTGTGTGAGCTTTATTCTCAGTTCCTATTAGAATACGAAGAATTGGGCCATATGAGTCCGATTGAGAACTTTGAGATCCCACAAAATCATTACTTCATCCCGCATCATTGTGTGTTGAAGCCAGAAAGCTCCTCAACAGCATTGCGTGTGGTCTTTGATTGTTCAGCAAAAGCAACATCTGGATTTTCACTCAATGATGTTCTAGGCGTTGGACCAACAGTCCAACCTGACCTGTTTTCAATAATAATTAATTTCAGATTAGAAAGGTATGCATTTACAGCAGATATAAGCAAAATGTACCGACAAGTACTGGTAAGCCCAGAAGACAGAGCCTTTCAATTAATTCTTTGGAGACCTCAAAGCAATCAACCTCTGAAGACATACAAACTTAACACATTAACCTACGGATCAGCTTGTGCTCCATATTTAGCAACCAAATGTCTTGCACAGCTGGCCGACAATTATCAACAGCTGCACGAAAGAGCATCCCAAACTATACGTGAAAATATTTACGTTGATGATCTACTTGCTGGAGCGGACACAGTTTCAGAGGCCAGAGAACTGCTTGAAGACATAACGCTTCTTCTAGAAAAGGGTAAATTTGAATTAAGAAAATTCTGTGCTAATAATAGCAACATACTCAAGAATATTCCTGATGAACACAAGGAAAGGTTAGTTAGATTCCATCAGTCTGACGTAATCAAAACCTTGGGATTGATATGGAATCCAACTCTCGATCAATTTGAGTTTGGATTTAACTCAGACAAATTCACAGCACCAAAAACACCTATAACACGTAGAACTGTCTTGTCAGACCTAGCACGACTGTTTGATCCTCTAGGTCTATTAAGTCCAGTCATAATGCTTGGCAAACTTTTTTTACAAGACCTGTGGAAGACGGAGTTCTCATGGGATGACCAGCTTCCTATGGACCTGACCGAAAAGTGGAACAGGTATGTTAATCAATTCTTTAAATTAGAAAACATAAGCATACCTCGATTTGTTATGTGCCCATTGCCAAAAAGAACCGAACTACATGGGTTTTCGGATAGTAGTATGTCTGCCCTTGGAGCGTGTGTTTACGTCAGATGCATAGACGAATCAGGTAACATCTATAGTAAGTTACTTTGCTCAAAATCTCGCATCGCTCCGATGAAGGCCGTTACAATCGCTCGTCTCGAACTTCAAGCTGCAGAGCTCTTGGTTGAGCTGGTAAGGAGAATACTCCAGACATTTAAGAAGTATGTTCATAAGATAGCATACTACACGGATTCAACAACTGTACTGGCTTGGATTAACTCTCCTTCTTATGTCTGGGATACATTTGTAGCAAATAGGGTAGCTAAGATCCAAGCAGAAACTCAGATATCACAATGGAATCATATTAAAGGAGAAATTAATCCAGCTGATTTGATAACGAGAGGATGCACTCTCGTCGACCTTTCATCATCATTGACATGGTTTGAAGGCCCATCTTTTCTTAAACTAGATGAGTCATGTTGGGAGCCAAGTAAGTACATCATTCCACAGGTGGTTCCAGAATTGCGAAAAAACAAAACGGCATTGATGACTGCAACTCACGATCAAGATATATTAAATAGAATTAATCATAGAAACTCTTTCCATACATTGCAGAAAATATTCTCATATTGTAGCAGATTCTTAAGGAACACCCAACGGCCTGACCTCCTAAGAAGGAGTGGCATACTTTCTGCTGACGAACTGCGTGAAGGAACCCGCCTTCTCATGGTATACACTCAACGTATGGCTTTTCCACAAGAATACAAAGCCTTAAAAGGCAATGTAAGTACAAGTACTCAATCAACTTTAGCAACATTAACGCCCTATTTTGATAAAAAATATAACTTAATTCGAGTGGGAGGTAGATTATCAAATTCTGTACTTCTGCCGGATGCAAAAAATCAAATACTATTGCCTAAGAACAACATTGTCACAAGGTTGCTTTTGGAGCATTTACATAGAACAAACTTACACATATCCCAGAGAGCTCTTATAGCAATTTCGCGACAAAAATATTGGATACTAAGCATTGGAAGAGAAGCAAGATCAGTGATCAGAAAGTGTATCATATGTGCGAAGTCCAGACCAACATCCATAACACAGCTGATGGGCGACCTACCGATGGAAAGAGTAACACCGTCTCGCCCATTTTACTATACAGGGGTTGACTTTGCTGGCCCTATAAAATCACATTACAAAATCAGAGGTAAGACTCCTTCAAAATCGTATCTAGCAATTTTCGTATGCTTTTCCACAAAGGCAATTCATATAGAAGTTGTTGGAGACCTCTCAACTGAGTCGTTCATCAATTGCCTTAAAAGGTTTATAGGCAGACGTGGACTGTGTCACACTATTTTCTGCGATAATGCGACCAATTTCGTCGGTGCAAGCAACAAACTCAAGGACCTTAAAGGAGTCATGCAATCAAAGACAATGGAATCAGCAATTCATTCATCATGTATTCAGACGGGAATTAATTGGCAATTTATTCCCCCACGTTCTCCGCACTTTGGGGGACTCTGGGAGTCAGCTGTAAAATCGGCTAAGGGATTGTTGGTTCGACACCTGGGCGAGGCTTCGTTAACATACGAGGAGCTCATCACAATCACAATTCAGATAGAAGCAATACTTAATTCGAGGCCTTTGACGCCAATTTCATCGGACCCAAATGATCTAGAAGCTCTTACCCCCGGACATTTTTTGATAGGAGCACCACTACTTTCCATAGCTGAGTCCGATGTCACAGACAAAAAAGTAAGTTCTCTCAATAAATATCGACAAATCCAGCATGTTCAGCAATCATTCTGGAAGAGATGGTCGGGTGAGTACTTACATCTCTTACAACAACGAGCTAAGTGGAAAACTGAGTCCCAAAACTTAAAGCCAAATACTCTTGTTTTATTGAAGGAATCTAACATGCCACCAACAAAATGGAAGTTGGGACGTGTAGTAGAAGTGATCAAAGGAAATGATGGATTGGTTCGTGTTGCTAACATAAAGACCCAGGGAGGAATTCTCCAGCGAGCTATCCATAACTTGTGTCCCCTACCGGTAGAGGAAGCAGACAAAACAGATCTTTCACCAGATCATACAGAAAGGCCACCTCTAAAAAATGATGGAGAACCAAATAAATTTCCAACATCACGGAGACTCAGAAGCGGCAGAGTTACAACGGGATCTTTATTGGTATCCCTTTTCATCGCACTGTTAATTGCGCCAGTTAGCACAGCGTACACAGACAACCATGTCATTATCAACCAGCTTGATAACGCAGTCGGAATATACTTTGAAGACATTGGAACTCTGCGGATAGTGAACAATTTTTGGAGCGTTTATGTTTATTACAATCTTACCAATTATTGGTTAGAATTAACCGAAATCAAAACTTATTTAAATGAATTGGAAGGCGCTTGCGCGGCAGATAAATCGGAAAAAATTTATTATTGTCATCAGACTATCGACATTTTTCGACAAAGAGTAGCCGTCATTGACCAAAACAACGAACTCATTATTGGCTTTAACACCTCAAGCCGGACAGCGATTCGGCATCGCAGATCTCCATTCGATTTCGTTGGTAGCGTGGCACATAGTTTGTTTGGTGTTCTCGATCAAGAAGAGGCTCAGCACATTCAAAATCAGATTGACCTAGCAAATAATCATCAAATTCACTTATCTGCTCTAATTAAAAAACAAAGTTCTATTTCAGATTCGACCACAAATATTTTAAGACGCAATACAATAGAAGTAAAAGAGCAGTTCCAGACATTGAACACATATCTGGCTAGAACGTTTAATGCAATTGAAAAACAACAAGATGGCATTGGCACGAATCAACACTTTGTTTCTCTAACTTCGTATTTAATTATGATTTTAATAAATTTTCAGAGCGCTCAAGACATTCTACTTGATGTCATACTGGATTTGAATCATGCAAAAATTAATCCTCAGCTCATCACACCAAAACAACTTAACGACCAGCTGCAGCTTGTTCAAGGAAATCTCCCGTCGTCTTTGAGATTACCAAATGTTTCAGTGTTGGACATGTTCAAAATCATTACAGTCAAGGGACGAACACTTAAGGATTCAATCGTTTTTGAAATACTGATACCACTAGCCCAAGATCAAGAATTCCAGGTGTTCAATCTAATCCCATTGCCTATCAGTCACAACAATATGAGTCTTCTAGTGGATATACCTAAACCATACCTAGCAGTTACATTAGCAAGAGACAAATTTTTTGGACTAACGGAATATGAGTTTTCATCCTGCAAGCCTATAGCCACGAGAAACCATCTCTGTACTCAGGTTGTCCCGACTAATATCCATCAACACAATTTACAAGTTTGTGAAATGGCTCTACTGAATCACGAAGATAATGCATTGGCCGATTGCATCTTGAATGAAATACCACCTCAAAATCGGTGGCTCGCACTCAAGCAGACTAATAGTTGGTTATTTTCATTGATTACTAATTCAACAGGCCTTCTCATTTGCAATGGAGTAACGAGCAGCATAGCCTTAGCAGCCAATGGAGTGATTGAGTTCAAAGATATGTGCACTCTCAAAATAGGAAACACCATCATAAACGGACGCTCAAACTTCAAACCTACTATAGCCAAGTCGTTCATTCCGAGTGTAAGAATCCACAACTGGATTGGAACCCGTAATTTTTCAAAAGACCTTGTCCCCCCATTGAAGGTAAGCACTATTGATTATGACCAATTCAAAAATCTTACGCAGGAAATAGAAGACCTGAAGAAAGATTTGACATCACCTGAAGAACCCCAATTGAACATCCATGATTATCATCATTATGGTTTGAGCTCCTTGCTGCTGATGACTACTATTGGAATGATTATCTTTTACTGTCTACGGCAGAGAAGGCCAATTCCAACACCAAGAAGAACAGTTCCTCGCTTTGAAGCCACCTTATAAATTGAAGGTTAGGAACCTCCAAGGAGGGGTGTATGTACAAACTTCAATGTTTGCACACAACAAAAAATAATTTTATTTGCATATTTTGCATAATAATTGTCAATAACTCTTTTTACATTTATGTTCTTTTTCTTTGTAACGAGAGCTCCTGTGTGAACGATTGATTTTAATGGTTCACCAGACGAAATACGAACTTTGTCATTTTAATTCGTTTGCATATTCCCACTTTCACGGGAATATAAAGAAAATATATCACACAGTAGCTCATCGAATAATATGTTTGTACATAAATTTATGTGTAAAATAAATCATTATAGTTTCACCTTCCAACCACAGCAGTTGTGTTTAATTTACTTCGTGTGCACTTCGTTAAGATATTTTAAATTGTATTTTTGTTTTACTTTGAATGTCCAATAATTTTTTGTATTGAACAGCGTGCATTCGCCCGAATCACGACCTGGAAAACAGAGCCTTGCTCCATCACTTCTACCTTCGGAATGACATCACGCAATGGCGATCAGAGAACCTTGGTTTCACCTGGTTCAATGAAGATCAGTTGGCAAACGCCATAATCGCCGAGCGAAATGGGCCCAGTTCCCTGTTAATTACGAAGGTGGAGCTCCAGCTCATCTTCGATTCATTAAAGAAGAAGAAGTCAGCAGGAGTCGATGGCATATCCAACGTTGTACTTCGACATTTACCTCAAGAAGCAGTAGACATTTATACCACTCTGTTTAACAATGCTCTGAATAATGCATATTGCGTTGGAAGACAGCTGTGGTGCATCCTCTTCCGAAAAAGGGAAAGGACAACTCCAATCCGGCGAATCTTCGGTCGATAAGTCTTCTTCCGAGTATCAGCAAGGTATTCGAAAAAATTATCAATAGAGCTCTGTCTAAGTGGGCAGAGGACAATAATATCATACCGGACAATCAGTTCGGTTTTAAGGCGGGACATGACACTATTCATGCCGCGTCGAAACTCGTTTCTGATGTCCAATGGAACAAATCTAAGAAGCAGTGTACGGGTGCCTGTCTGGTTGATTTGGAGAAGGCCTTCGACACCGTATGGTTAGAGGGTCTTTATCTAAAGCTGACCAGACTTGGCATTAGTAAACCACTATTATATATGCTTTATGATATGCTCAATGGCAGAAAGTTTGTTGTCAAGAGTGGCAATGTAACTTCTGTCACAACCTTTAATATTAAAAATGGTCTTCAGCAGGGAGCGGTCAACTCGCCGATTCTATTCAGCATTTACACCAGCGATCTGATAAGTAGTCTAACTCAGGCAATTGCGTATGCCGACGATCTAATTGCGTACAGAACAGCTCCCAAAGTCGAGGTCATCAGGATTCTTTTGCAGCGTGACTTCGAGAAGATTCAGCAATATTGCGATGACTGGAAGTTGAAAATCAACTTTCAGAAATCAGAAACTATCTTGTTTAGGACTCCGTTGCGTGGAGCCACAAGGGATACGAGAAAGAACTGGCGCAAGCTGGTGATCGTAGGGCCAAATGGACATCCACTGGCAAGTAAAAGTGTAGTAAAGTACCTTGGCATCTGGATGGATCAGTATTTGTATTTCGACAGACATATAAATGCTGCTCTGGCCAGGGCTAGGGGAGCCTTTGCCCTGACGAAACGGTTGTTTTATAGCAGCCTGGCTTGACAGCAGGGTGAAGGTGATTTGCTACATGGCCCTCATCCGGCCGATGATTGCCTATGGATGCCCGGTTTGGTTCAACGTTGCCCCATCTCAAATGGAAAAGATTCGGGTGTTTGAGAGGCAGTGTCTTCGACGCTGCCATGGATTGCACAGAACACCAGAGTCGGAGTACAAACATTACTATTCCAACCTGGTTCTATACAACGGGGCCAACATAAACAGGATAGATAATTTCATGCTGCAGCTTATTCGAGGTCACATTGCAAGAGCGATGTCCTCGTCTAACAGCTTAATTTTCGGGGCTTATTACCCCAACAACGAATACTACGAGAGTGTGCGTCTAAGCGGCTTTATTCCGCCGGATGCATTCCTCCACCTAGACAGTCGAGGGCTGATCCAAGATAGTGCGGCAGTTCCGCTAATCTACCACGTCGGCCGTAGAACTGTAGATCGGCGGCTCCTTTACAGTCGAGACGTCCTCGCACAAGACGGAGCTGAGCACCTTCGGTTCAGTAGGACTGTGTTCGAACGGGACCGAAGAGATAGGGTAAGGCAGGAGAACCAGTTCTGGTTGTTGAAAAACGAAGATGAATTTCCTTCAGATATTTAATAGTTGACCTTGCTATTTTCTTTTGTATGGCCGACTTGCATAGGTTTAGGTAGTTAGTTTTAAGTAGGGACAGTCAGGGTGGCACAGAAAAAAAAAAAAAAAAAAAAAAAATTATAAAATCCACAAAAATACAAAAAAAATTATAAAACCGGGAAATGCTTGCTGTGGCTGTTCTAGATGTAAGTAGTCTGTAAGTAGCTTATAAGTAGGTTGTAACTAGTTTATAATTAGTTGTAAATAGTTTTAAGTAGCTTTAAGTAGTTTTAATTAGTTCTAGGTAGCTTTAATTTAGTTTTATGTAGTTTGTAAGTTTTATATAAAACCAAAAAAAATAAAGACAGAGATACCGAGTTTTTTGTAAATTCTTCTCGGTAAAAAATAAAACCGACCTGGATTTAGTATTAAGACAGTTCTTAGGCCGAAAGGCATTATCATTAAATTATTATAGTTTAACTTAGAGCGTCCGATTGGTGCCAGTAGGTTAGTATTAAGATATTGATAAGTAGGCTAGTTTTTATGAATTTTTGTCTAGCTTTAAGATAGTTTTAAGAAAATTGAAAATAAAAATGAATTAAAAAAAAAAAAAAAAAACCCACATCTATTGAATTTATATTAACGGCCACCGTCATCTCAGCAGGTAGACTGGGTTGACTCTTATCAATCGTATCTACATGAGTAGATAGTGAAAGAGAACCAGCAACAGCATCACCAACAGCAGCTTCAGAAGCATCATCATTTATAATCCCACAATTATCTTATGGTAAAATACCTACATTCTTATCAGAATCAGAATTAACCGATGAAAGATTTGGGACAGAAGATGAGAGATTATCTTTATTTTTCTTAAATACACTGACAGCGCTCAAGCGAGAAGAGCTAGCAATAGCAGGAGAACAAACATTACGATTCGTGTAAAGACGATTCATAGGCGACGATGAAGTTGTGCGAACAGAGAGGTCACCGACCTTTGGTTTTCTTTGCACACGAGTTGTATCACGAATGTTTCTGCTTGAGTTTAATGCACTAGATTTTACTTGAACACTAGGCAATTTGTTTTTGCATTAGAATCAAAAGAATAACCGAATTTATTCAAGTCTTTTATGTTTTCTTGTAGGTAGACAAAAAGGTCATTAATTTTTTGTATGCAGTCAGGCAAAGAGGCACTGGTCTTGCACTTATCACATTTAAAAAATATATTGTCATTCGATTTTAAAAGCTTTAATTCATTCTTTTGAAACTTAGTAAATTCATTATGAATACTTGTACCACACACACAGCATGATACGATATCAACACTATTTGTTATTTTATTACATTTATCACATTTGGTATTCATTGTGAGAATTAGCTGAGAAAATAAGCTGAGAAATAAAATATGCATTTGACTTGAACTTGCATCAGATGTCAACTTGATATTTTCGCGGTTTTTCGAGTTATTGGGAATTTTATCCGATACGCTTTAATTTCAGAGTAAAATGTTGTTCCAAGATTTAAACCTTAATAAATTTGCTTCAATTTGAGATCAAAACCGTCTCCATAATAATAATAAGTTATAATAAATTTAAAACAACAAGTATGTAGTTTATTAAAGTGTATAATAACAAATACAAGGTCTTTCACATATGGTGCATGAAAACACCAGGGCGTGTGGATCGGGCCAACAGAAGAGAACCATAGTATGGGATAGGGGGTGTATATTCCCCCGATTAGGCGGGAGGGGCAATTTTAAGAAAAGTTGACTTCAAATAAAAAAATAACTTTACAGAAACATTGGTAATATCTGGAAAAAATCCTTTAGCCTATCTCAAAGCCAGAAATCCATTCTTGATTTTTTTTTTAAATAAAGTTATTTTACCTGATGGTTTGCGAAAAATGTACTTTTAAACTCAAAATTTTGTCAAAAAAAACACGATTTTTTTTGTTAGTATATTTTTTTTGTATTAAGTGTTAATTAAGGTTTTAAAATTTAATGCCTATATTAATTTTTATTCAAATACTGAAAACCAAATGCTGAAATGTCTTCTACTGATAACTGAAATTAACCTAATTAATTTCACTATTTTTAATCGAGTAAAAATATTAACTTGATTAATTTTACTATTTTCATTTTATTTATTTTATTATCATTATTATCATTATTATCATTATTATTATTATTATTATTATTATTATTATTATCATTATTATTATTATTATTATTATTATTATTATTATTATTATCATTATATCATTATTATTATCATTATATCATTATTATTATCATTATTATTATCATTATTATCATTATTATCATTATTATCGTTATTATCATTATTATTATTATCATTATTATCATTATTATCGTTATTATCATTATTATCATTATTATCATTATTATCATTATTATCATTATTATCATTATTATTATTATTATCAATTATTATCATTATTATCATTATTATCATTATCATTATTATCATTATTATCATTATCATTATTATCATATCATTATCATTATCATTATCATTATCATTATTATTATTATCATTATTATTATTATCATTATTATTATTATCATTATTATTATTAT
>OX276335.1:173129875-173154875 GCA_946251815.1 Dasysyrphus albostriatus
TTGGTTGAGAACCACTAGGACCCACTCCCACTTCCGCCAGTAATGCCCGCGACCTTGTGTTGGGAGAAAAGTTTTTGTTTTTATACATTATCATCTGTATCGGAGGTGTTCATATAATATGTTTGGTTATTTATTAAGTTATTTGTAATTGAAGAAAGAGGTGAGTTTTGTAGTGTATTTATATTTTTTGAGGTTGGTTGGGTTGGAACAGAAGGAAGTGGGCGATTTAAAGTTAAAGGCTTGTCTCTAGCTGTATCTTTAGTTGAAATTTTAGGTGGAGAAGAAATAATTTTTTTATATGAAGAAGTTGTGCTTGTTGATGTTGTTGTAGGTAGAGAAGAAGTAAGTGATTTGGATGAAGAAGTATTTTGTGATGTTGATGAAGTATTCTCTTGTGATTTTTTATTTATATTGCTATTGATTGAAGGGGTTGGAGGGGCCATTGCGAGGCTAGGTGCGGATTTATTAATGATTATGGGGTTGTTAATATTGAAAGAATTGTTTTTTTGGTTTGTTGCTTGTGGGATTTGTTTGACTTTTTCGGAGTATGTGTTGAAGGTGGTTTAAGTTGGGTGCATAAGATTGTAAGTACGTTTGGCTTCTGCCATGCTGCACTTATTGTGCGTTTTTATAGTTATGATTTCTTTATTTTGTAGGTATTTGGTACATGTTTTCGATGAAGATGGATGTTTGTCAGAACAATTAGCGCACATAATTCGAGAGCATTCATTATATTCGTGTGGAGGGAGGCTGCAAATTTCGCAAATTTGGGGTTTAATACATCATTTAGTTGTGTGACCTAGGAGCTGGCAATTTTTACATCTCATTGGGTTCGGAATATATTCCTGCACTTTCAAACGTGAGTAGCATCAAACCAGTTGGAATTGGTGATTTTTCTCCTGGTTTTACGAATTTATAAACTGCAATAACTCCTTGTGGTTTAAGTTCACGAACTATTTCTTCTTCTTGAATATTGCACAGGGAGCATAAACTACGCCTTTGGAATTATTAAGATTGGAATGTAATTCAATTTTAACAGGACACTGATTTGCAAGATTAGTTATACATAAGAATTTGTCTGCAATTTTTTGCGATTTTGTTAAGATAAAAATATTTCCATCTCTAAGTTGCGAATATTTTCATATTCCGTACTAATCGCATCTATAGCTTTTCTGAGCACAAAAATGCTTACAGATGACAATGGTATATCTTTTTCAGCCGGTTTTATGAGTATAAATTTGGGGTTTTTAAAGTTTGAAATGTTGGGTAGGCTAGGGAATTCAAGGTTAGAACGTTTATTTTTTTTGATCTAGGTTCGAAATCAGGAGATTCCGCAAGGATATCAAACCTGTTCCCGGGTTTAGTTTTTTCTGGCCCCGGGGCCATCTTAACCTCAAAAGTTCTAACTGCGCGCGATAGAAACTATCACACGCGGTTAAAAAGAAATATATATATATATATAAAGGGGTAGAGCTCTATTGAAAGAGCGAAAGAGAAAGGAGCTAAGAATCGGTAGATAAGAAAATACTTCCACAGAGAGAGGTCAACACGAAGTTTACGCTACGAGAGCTAGACGGTGACTGATCATTATTATTACTATCATTATTATTATTATTATCATTATTATCATTATTATTATTATTATCATTATAATCATTATTATCATAATCATTATTATCATTATCATTATTATTATCATTATTATTATTATCATTATTATTATTATTATTATTATTATTATTATTATCATTATTATTATTATCATTATTATTATTATCATTATTATTATTATCATTATTATTATTATCATTGTTATTATTATCAATATTATTATTATCATTATTATTATTATCATTATTATTATTATCATTATTATTATTATCATTATTATTATTATCGTTATTATTATTATCATTATTATTACTATCATTATTATTATTATCATTATTATTATTATTATTATTATTATTATTATTATTATTATTATTATTATTATTATTATTATTATTATCATTATTATTATTATCATTATTATCATTATAATTATTATCATTATTATTATTATCATTATTATAATTATCATTATTATTATAATCAATATTATAATTATCATTATTATTACTATCATTATTATTATTATCATTATTATTATTATCATTATTATTATTATCATTATTATTACTATCATTATTATTATTATCATTATTACTATTATCATTATTATTATTATCATTATCATTATTATTATTATTATTATTATCATTATTATTATCATTATTATTATCATTATTATTATCATTATTATTATCATTATTACTATCATTATTATTATCATTATTATTATCATTATTATTATTATTATCATTATTACAATTATTATCATTATTATTATTATTATCATTATTATTATTATTATCATTATTATTATTATTATCATTATTATTATTATTATCATTATTATTATTATTATCATTATTATTATTATTATCATTATTATTATTATTATCATTATTATTATTATTATCATTATTATTACATTACATTACATTGATTTGTATTGGCTCCCCTAAGGGTTACAAGTCTCCCGCTTCCTTACTCTGCTCCCTCTCCACCCCTCTCTATCATCTTATCTTTTCTCACTGCCTCTAGTTCCTTTATCCACTCTTCTCCCTTCCCCGTTTCGTCCATTATTTCCCTCATCCTTTCCCCTATTGATTTTCTTTCATCTCCGACAGATCTGCATCTTTCTAATACATGCTCCCGTGTCTCTTGTTCACCCTCACATATTCTGCACATTCTCTCCTCTTCGCGTTTCCAGTACCATCTTTCCCTCACCTCATTCCCTAGCCTGACTCTTGCAATTCTCCTTGTTCTTTCTGTCTTCCAACCCGCTGTTAAATATTGTGGAATCCCTTCTGTCATTATTTCTTTATACCACCTGTTGTAACTTGATTCTCTTATTCTTTCCCTTCTTTCCTTCTCTTGCTCTCCCCAGTCTTCTCTTTTTATTGCTTCGTATCCATTCATACTGCCTTCTCTTCCCTTTATTTTGTCTCTTCCTTGTTCCCATCGTGACCCTCTTCCCCGTTCATCTCTCTGTCTCTCTTTCATCTCTTCTAAACATTCCCTTGCTATGTCACTTCCTTTTCCATCTGTTAATTTCTGTTCATAATTCCATGCCCTTTTCCGTGCTCTAATCATTATCTTATCTCGTTTTGTTTCCTCTCTTACCATATACCCTGGAGTTTGCCATTCTACCCCTAGCGTCCACTTGAGGTACCTCTCTTGCACCCTTTCCATTTCTTGTCTCTCCTCCCATCCCCATACTTCCGCCCCATATCCCATCACCGTCCACACCAGTGTCAAAAAGCCACATCTTCCTCTCCCAATCCTTCTCGAATTTCCTCCTTCCAATCCCCCATGCTTCCTTCATGGCCACTGCTGCCTTTTTTATTCTGTCCTTTACATGTGCTTCCTGCCCTCCATTCTTTTTGAACACATACCCCAGGTATTTAAATTCTTTTGCTTCTTCGATCTTTTTTCCCCTCCATCTCCAGTCTACTGTTGTGTTCCTCCCTCCTCCCTTCCTGAACCTCATCACTTTCGTCTTTCCCACGTTTACTTCCAGTCTTTTCCTCTCAAAGTACTTCTCCAGTCTTCTTATCATGCTTTGCATCTCCTCTTCATTTTTTGCCATTACCACCACATCGTCTGCGTATGCCAGCGAGCAAATTCTTTTTCCTCTAACTTTTACCCCTCCCCAGCTCCCTTTACCCAGTTCATCCTCTATATCCGCCGTAAACAAGTTAAACAGTATTGGGCTCATCGGGCACCCCTGTCTTACCCCCTTTCCCGTCCAAAATGTTTCCCCCATCACTCCTGCCGATTTCACTCTACTCTTTGTTTCTTCGTAGACCTCCCCTACTTTTTCCCTGAGCCCTTCTCTCACTCCTCTTTCCTCCAACGCCTCCATCATAATTTTCCTGTCTACTGAGTCAAACGAATTTCTCTTATCATCTCATCCTGCTCCTCTCTTTTCTTTCTCTCAATCATCGCTTGATATTCTCTTTTTCGCTCCCTGTATTTTTCCTTCGTCCCGATACTCTTCCTCCACCTCCTTAACTCCTTTCTCACTTCTTCTTTTTTCTCCCTACATTCTTCATCCCACCATCCTCTCCTTTTCTGTTTCCTTTGCCTTCCCCCTACCTCCTCACTTTGTTCAATCTCTCTCTTAATCCTCTCCCCTATCTGATTTTCTGAATCCTCTGCTCCCTCTTCCAAGCTCACTCTTCGCATTCTTCTCTCGAATTCCCGTTTCATCTCCTCCGACCATCTTCCCGTTTTTATTCTTTTTACTTCCTTTGCTTTATCCCTCTTTCTCCTTCTTCCTGTCTTTATAGTGATCACCAATGGGTGATGATCTGACTCTACTCTATCTGTTACTTCCATCCTTTCTATTCCTCTTCTCGTCCTTTAGTCACCTAGTACATAATCAATTACTGTCTCCCCTCTGCCTCCTGTATACGTGAACTCTCCCTCCTCATCCCCCTCTATATTCCCGTTAAAAATTTCGCACCCTAATTCTCCTATCACCTGCGTTAGTTTCTTACCTTCGGTGTTCACTTTTTTATCTTTCGATCTCCTCCCTCTCTCTTCGTCTCCTATACCCCTCACTCTCCCATCCTCCAATCCTGTTCTCGCGTTGAAGTCCCCCCCTATTATCACTCTTTCTTCATCTGACTGCCTCTCCATCCATCTTCTTAAGCTTTCCAACTTCTTGTCTATGTCACCATTTCTCTACTATCACCCATTCATCCGTACCTGCTTTAACTTTCCTGCTCATTAATCCTTCTTCTTGTTCCTGAATCTCATCACCCTCTATCGCCATTTCTTCTCTAACTCCCATTGTCATCCCCCCCATTGCTCTTCCCTTCTTGTTCTTCTTTTTTGCTCCCTGTCTTGTCCATTTATACCCCTTTGGCAGTTGTGTTTTCCATTTTTCCCAATTCTTTTCCTCTACCCACGTTTCTATCATCACTACAACTTCCCATTCTTTGATCCCTTCCCAGAACTCTTTTTCTTTATTCGCTAACCCCGCAACATTCCAGAAGCCTATCTTCCATCTATCCCCTGACTCTTTTCTACTAGATTTATCTCCTTCTTCTTGTTCCCTTATCCGTTTTTTGACTCTGAATTCTCTTCTATTCCTCCTTCCCTTTCTTGTTTTTCAATATTCCTACTTTCACTCTGCATTTGTTTCTCCTGTTCTCCCTCTTTAGCTATTGTTTCCCTTATGACCTCCCTTTTTTCATCCAAAACCCATGTCTCCCCATTTACTATCAGCTTCCCATATCTTATTATGACCTGCTTCCCTTTTCTCTTTTCTTCTTCTGCTCGATCCCTTATCAGCCACTGCATTCTTCGTTCTTTCCACGTTAAGTCCTCTTCAATTCTTTCCCTTCTTCCTCTTAGGTTGGCTTTCTTCCTCATCACCTCTGTTTTACCGTCTAGAGTTTCCATTTTTACTTCTATCATACCTTCTTTCCCGTCTGCACCTCTCCTTCCGACCTCCCTTGCTTCCCCTATCCTTGCTTGGACTCCTATCCTTTCGAATATTCTTTTTACCGTGTCTTTTATTGTGCCTCGTATCTGCACGTTTTTAATCATTATATTCCTCCTTCGTTTTTCTTTTTCTTGCCTTTCTATCCTTGCTTCCATCTCGTTCATCCTCTCCGCTAGGTTTTCTTTCGCATCTCCACCACTTATTGTGCTTGTTCTTTCTTCAATTTCCGCTCTACTATTTTTTATTCTCTCCTCTATCTCCCGTGTGCCTTGTGCTTTCATCTCTAATTCTTCTATCCTTCTTGCTAGCCCTCTTACTTCAACTTTCAGTTCTTCTCTCTCCTTTTCCCCTCTTCTTATTTCTTCTCTCATCTTTCCCAGTTCTTCCTTCATCTCCATTCTCAACTCTTTCACCTCTTGCTTCACCTCTTGCATCTCCCGTTTGAATTCATATCTCATCTCCTTCAATATCCTCTCTAGTTTCGACTCCTTGTTCCTTTTTCTGCGGCGATCGTGGGATTTTCTTGCTGGCTTGGAATACCTCGATTCCTTCCTCATTCTCTTGCTCAACTCCGTTCACCTGCTCTCTCTTCCTCTTCCATAAGTCACTAATATCTCCCATCGATCCCGTGTTCATATTCCTCGACAATCTTTCGAGATTTGTCGGCCTTCCTCTCCTCTTCATTTCTTCCTCACTACACTCTCCTCTTTTGTCCGCCATGCTCTCTTATCTAATTTATTTTTATTATATTATATTATTTTATTTTATTTATTAGAATTATTTTATTTTATTTTATTTTATTTTATTTTATTTTATTTTATTTTATATTTATTTATTTATCCAATTTTATGTATTAATTTATTAATTTTATTTTATTTTATTTTATTTTATATTAAATTATTTTGATTTTATTTTATTTTATTTTATTTTATTTTATTTTATTTTATTTTATTTTATTTAATTTTATTTTATTTTATTTTATTTATTTTTATTTGTTTTCCAGAGCAAACCAATAAACACGTCCGTTCATGCCAAAGACCTATTCAATCATTATCATTATATTATCATTATTATTATCATTATTACTATCATTATTATTATTATTATCATTATCATTATTATTATCATTATTATTATTATTATCATTATTATTATTATTATTATTATCATTATTATTATTATTATCCTTATTATTATTACATTACATTACATTGATTTGTATTGGCTCCCCTAAGGGTTACAAGTCTCCCGCTTCCTTACTCTGCTCCCTCTCCACCCCTCTCTATCATCTTATCTTTTCTTACTGCCTCTAGTTCCTTTATCCACTCTTCTCCCTTCCCCGTTTCGTCCATTATTTCCCTCATCCTTTCCCCTATTGATTTTCTTTCATCTCCGACAGATCTGCATCTTTCTAATACATGCTCCCATGTCTCTTGTTCACCCTCACATATTCTGCATATTCTCTCCTCTTCGCGTTTCCAGTACCATCTTTCCCTCACCTCATTCCCTAGCCTGACTCTTGCAATTCTCCTTGTTCTTTCTGTCTTCCAACCCGCTGTTAAATATTGTGGAATCCCTTCTGTCATTATTTCTTTATACCACCTGTTGTAACTTGATTCTCTTATTCTTTCCCTTCTTTCCTTCTCTTGCTCTCCCCAGTCTTCTCTTTTTATTGCTTCGTATCCATTCATACTGCCTTCTCTTCCCTTTATTTTGTCTCTTCCTTGTTCCCATCGTGACCCTCTTCCCCGTTCATCTCTCTGTCTCTCTTTCATCTCTTCTAAACATTCCCTTGCTATGTCACTTCCTTTTCCATCTGTTAATTTCTGTTCATAATTCCATGCCCTTTTCCGTGCTCTAATCATTATCTTATCTCGTTTTGTTTCCTCTCTTACCATATACCCTGGAGTTTGCCATTCTACCCCTAGCGTCCACTTGAGGTACCTCTCTTGCACCCTTTCCATTTCTTGTCTCTCCTCCCATCCCCATACTTCCGCCCCATATCCCATCACCGTCCACACCAGTGTCAAAAAGCCACATCTTCCTCTCCCAATCCTTCTCGAATTTCCTCCTTCCAATCCCCCATGCTTCCTTCATGGCCACTGCTGCCTTTTTTATTCTGTCCTTTACATGTGCTTCCTGCCCTCCATTCTTTTTGAACACATACCCCAGGTATTTAAATTCTTTTGCTTCTTCGATCTTTTTTCCCCTCCATCTCCAGTCTACTGTTGTGTTCCTCCCTCCTCCCTTCCTGAACCTCATCACTTTCGTCTTTCCCACGTTTACTTCCAGTCTTTTCCTCTCAAAGTACTTCTCCAGTCTTCTTATCATGCTTTGCATCTCCTCTTCATTTTTTGCCATTACCACCACATCGTCTGCGTATGCCAGCGAGCAAATTCTTTTTCCTCTAACTTTTACCCCTCCCCAGCTCCCTTTACCCAGTTCATCCTCTATATCCGCCGTAAACAAGTTAAACAGTATTGGGCTCATCGGGCACCCCTGTCTTACCCCCTTTCCCGTCCAAAATGTTTCCCCCATCACTCCTGCCGATTTCACTCTACTCTTTGTTTCTTCGTAGACCTCCCCTACTTTTTCCCTGAGCCCTTCTCTCACTCCTCTTTCCTCCAACGCCTCCATCATAATTTTCCTGTCTACTGAGTCAAACGAATTTCTCTTATCATCTCATCCTGCTCCTCTCTTTTCTTTCTCTCAATCATCGCTTGATATTCTCTTTTTCGCTCCCTGTATTTTTCCTTCGTCCCGATACTCTTCCTCCACCTCCTTAACTCCTTTCTCACTTCTTCTTTTTTCTCCCTACATTCTTCATCCCACCATCCTCTCCTTTTCTGTTTCCTTTGCCTTCCCCCTACCTCCTCACTTTGTTCAATCTCTCTCTTAATCCTCTCCCCTATCTGATTTTCTGAATCCTCTGCTCCCTCTTCCAAGCTCACTCTTCGCATTCTTCTCTCGAATTCCCGTTTCATCTCCTCCGACCATCTTCCCGTTTTTATTCTTTTTACTTCCTTTGCTTTATCCCTCTTTCTCCTTCTTCCTGTCTTTATAGTGATCACCAATGGGTGATGATCTGACTCTACTCTATCTGTTACTTCCATCCTTTCTATTCCTCTTCTCGTCCTTTAGTCACCTAGTACATAATCAATTACTGTCTCCCCTCTGCCTCCTGTATACGTGAACTCTCCCTCCTCATCCCCCTCTATATTCCCGTTAAAAATTTCCCACCCTAATTCTCCTATCACCTGCGTTAGTTTCTTACCTTCGGTGTTCACTTTTTTATCTTTCGATCTCCTCCCTCTCTCTTCGTCTCCTATACCCCTCACTCTCCCATCCTCCAATCCTGTTCTCGCGTTGAAGTCCCCCCCTATTATCACTCTTTCTTCATCTGACTGCCTCTCCATCCATCTTCTTAAGCTTTCCAACTTCTTGTCTATGTCACCATTTCCCTACTATCACCCATTCATCCGTACCTGCTTTAACTTTCCTGCTCATTAATCCTTCTTCTTGTTCCTGAATCTCATCACCCTCTATCGCCATTTCTTCTCTAACTCCCATTGTCATCCCCCCCATTGCTCTTCCCTTCTTGTTCTTCTTTTTTGCTCCCTGTCTTGTCCATTTATACCCCTTTGGCAGTTGTGTTTTCCATTTTTCCCAATTCTTTTCCTCTACCCACGTTTCTATCATCACTACAACTTCCCATTCTTTGATCCCTTCCCAGAACTCTTTTTCTTTATTCGCTAACCCCGCAACATTCCAGAAGCCTATCTTCCATCTATCCCCTGACTCTTTTCTACTAGATTTATCTCCTTCTTCTTGTTCCCTTATCCGTTTTTTGACTCTGAATTCTCTTCTATTCCTCCTTCCCTTTCTTGTTTTTCAATATTCCTACTTTCACTCTGCATTTGTTTCTCCTGTTCTCCCTCTTTAGCTATTGTTTCCCTTATGACCTCCCTTTTTTCATCCAAAACCCATGTCTCCCCATTTACTATCAGCTTCCCATATCTTATTATGACCTGCTTCCCTTTTCTCTTTTCTTCTTCTGCTCGATCCCTTATCAGCCACTGCATTCTTCGTTCTTTCCACGTTAAGTCCTCTTCAATTCTTTCCCTTCTTCCTCTTAGGTTGGCTTTCTTCCTCATCACCTCTGTTTTACCGTCTAGAGTTTCCATTTTTACTTCTATCATACCTTCTTTCCCGTCTGCACCTCTCCTTCCGACCTCCCTTGCTTCCCCTATCCTTGCTTGGACTCCTATCCTTTCGAATATTCTTTTTACCGTGTCTTTTATTGTGCCTCGTATCTGCACGTTTTTAATCATTATATTCCTCCTTCGTTTTTCTTTTTCTTGTCTTTCTATCCTTGCTTCCATCTCGTTCATCCTCTCCGCTAGGTTTTCTTTCGCATCTCCACCACTTATTGTGCTTGTTCTTTCTTCAATTTCCGCTCTACTATTTTTTATTCTCTCCTCTATCTCCCGTGTGCCTTGTGCTTTCATCTCTAATTCTTCTATCCTTCTTGCTAGCCCTCTTACTTCAACTTTCAGTTCTTCTCTCTCCTTTTCCCCTCTTCTTATTTCTTCTCTCATCTTTCCCAGTTCTTCCTTCATCTCCATTCTCAACTCTTTCACCTCTTGCTTCACCTCTTGCATCTCCCGTTTGAATTCATATCTCATCTCCTTCAATATCCTCTCTAGTTTCGACTCCTTGTTCCTTTTTCTGCGGCGATCGTGGGATTTTCTTGCTGGCTTGGAATACCTCGATTCCTTCCTCATTCTCTTGCTCAACTCCGTTCACCTGCTCTCTCTTCCTCTTCCATAAGTCACTAATATCTCCCATCGATCCCGTGTTCATATTCCTCGACAATCTTTCGAGATTTGTCGGCCTTCCTCTCCTCTTCATTTCTTCCTCACTACACTCTCCTCTTTTGTCCGCCATGCTCTCTTATCTAATTTATTTTTATTATATTATATTATTTTATTTTATTTATTAGAATTATTTTATTTTATTTTATTTTATTTTATTTTATTTTATTTTATTTTATTTTATATTTATTTATTTATCCAATTTTATGTATTAATTTATTAATTTTATTTTATTTTATTTTATTTTATATTAAATTATTTTATTTTATTTTATTTTATTTTATTTTATTTTATTTTATTTTATTTTATTTTATTTTATTTAATTTTATTTTATTTTATTTTATATATTTTTATTTGTTTTCCAGAGCAAACCAATAAACACGTCCGTTCATGCCAAAGACCTATTCAATCATTATCATTATATTATCATTATTATTATCATTATTACTATCATTATTATTATTATTATCATTATTATTATCATTATTATTATTATTATCATTATTATTATTATTATTATTATCATTATTATTATTATTATCCTTATTATTATTACATTACATTACATTGATTTGTATTGGCTCCCCTAAGGGTTACAAGTCTCCCGCTTCCTTACTCTGCTCCCTCTCCACCCCTCTCTATCATCTTATCTTTTCTTACTGCCTCTAGTTCCTTTATCCACTCTTCTCCCTTCCCCGTTTCGTCCATTATTTCCCTCATCCTTTCCCCTATTGATTTTCTTTCATCTCCGACAGATCTGCATCTTTCTAATACATGCTCCCATGTCTCTTGTTCACCCTCACATATTCTGCATATTCTCTCCTCTTCGCGTTTCCAGTACCATCTTTCCCTCACCTCATTCCCTAGCCTGACTCTTGCAATTCTCCTTGTTCTTTCTGTCTTCCAACCCGCTGTTAAATATTGTGGAATCCCTTCTGTCATTATTTCTTTGTACCACCTGTTGTAACTGGATTCTCTTATTCTTTCCCTTCTTTCCTTCTCTTGCTCTCCCCAGTCTTTTCTTTCTATTGCTTCGTATCCATTCATACTGTCTTCTCTTCCCTTTATTTTTTCTCTCCCTTGTTCCCATCGTGACCCTCTTCCCCGTTCATCTCTCTGTCTCTCTTTCATCTCCTCTAAACATTCCCTTGCTATGTCACTTCCTTTTCCATCTGTTAATTTCTGTTCATAATTCCATGCCCTTTTCCGTGCTCTAATCATTATCTTATCTCGTTTTGTTTCCTCTCTTACCATATACCCTGGAGTTTGCCATTCTACCCCTAGCGTCCACTTGAGGTACCTCTCTTGCACCCTTTCCATTTCTTGTCTCTCCTCCCAACCCCATACTTCCGCCCCATATCCCATCACCGTCCACACCAGAATGTCAAAAAGCCACATCTTTCTCTCCCAATCCTTCTCGAATTTCCTCCTTCCAATCCCCCATGCTTCCTTCATGGCCACTGCTGCCTTTTTTATTCTGTCCTTTATGTGTGCTTCCTGCCCTCCATTTTTTTTGAACACATACCCCAGGTATTTAAATTCTTTTACTTCTTCGATCTTCTTTCCTCTCCATCTCCAGTCTACTGTTGTGTTCCTCCCTCCTCCCTTCCTGAACCTCATCACTTTCGTCTTTCCCACATTTACTTCCAGTCTTTTCCTCTCAAAGTACTTCTCCAGTCTTCTTATCATGCCTTGCATCTCCTCTTCATTTTTCGCCATTACCACCACATCGTCTGCGTATGCCAGCGAGCAAATTCTTTTTCCTCTCACTTTTACCCCTCCCCAGCTCCCTTTACCCAGTTCATCCTCTATATCCGCTGTCAACAAGTTAAACAGTATTGGGCTCATCGGACACCCCTGTCTTACCCCCTTTCCCGTCCAAAATGTTTCCCCCATCACTCCTGCCGATTTCACTCTACTCTTTGTTTCTTCGTAGACCTCCCCTACTTTTTCCCTGAGCCCTTCTCTCACTCCTCTTTCCTCCAACGCCTCCATCATAATTTTCCTGTCTACTGAGTCAAACGAATTTCTCTTATCATCTCATCCTGCTCCTCTCTTTTCTTTCTCTCAATCATCGCTTGATATTCTCTTTTTCGCTCCCTGTATTTTTCCTTCGTCCCGATACTCTTCCTCCACCTCCTTAACTCCTTTCTCACTTCTTCTTTTTTCTCCCTACATTCTTCATCCCACCATCCTCTCCTTTTCTGTTTCCTTTGCCTTCCCCCTACCTCCTCACTTTGTTCAATCTCTCTCTTAATCCTCTCCCCTATCTGATTTTCTGAATCCTCTGCTCCCTCTTCCAAGCTCACTCTTCGCATTCTTCTCTCGAATTCCCGTTTCATCTCCTCCGACCATCTTCCCGTTCTTATTCTTTTTACTTCCTTTGCTTTATCCCTCTTTCTCCTTCTTCCTGTCTTTATAGTGATCACCAATGGGTGATGATCTGACTCTACTCTATCTGTTACTTCCATCCTTTCTATTCCTCTTCTCGTCCTTTAGTCACCTAGTACATAATCAATTACTGTCTCCCCTCTGCCTCCTGTATACGTGAACTCTCCCTCTTCATCCCCCTCTATATTCCCGTTAAAAATTTCCCACCCTAATTCTCCTATCACCTGCGTTAGTTTCTTACCTTCGGTGTTCACTTTTTTATCTTTCGATCTCCTCCCTCTCTCTTCGTCTCCTATACCCCTCACTCTCCCATCCTCCAATCCTGTTCTCGCGTTGAAGTCCCCCCCTATTATCACTCTTTCTTCATCTGACTGCCTCTCCATCCATCTTCTTAAGCTTTCCAACTTCTTGTCTATGTCACCATTTCCCTACTATCACCCATTCATCCGTACCTGCTTTAACTTTCCTGCTCATTAATCCTTCTTCTTGTTCCTGAATCTCATCACCCTCTATCGCCATTTCTTCTCTAACTCCCATTGTCATCCCCCCCATTGCTCTTCCCTTCTTGTTCTTCTTTTTTGCTCCCTGTCTTGTCCATTTATACCCCTTTGGCAGTTGTGTTTTCCATTTTTCCCAATTCTTTTCCTCTACCCACGTTTCTATCATCACTACAACTTCCCATTCTTTGATCCCTTCCCAGAACTCTTTTTCTTTATTCGCTAACCCCGCAACATTCCAGAAGCCTATCTTCCATCTATCCCCTGACTCTTTTCTACTAGATTTATCTCCTTCTTCTTGTTCCCTTATCCGTTTTTTGACTCTGAATTCTCTTCTATTCCTCCTTCCCTTTCTTGTTTTTCAATATTCCTACTTTCACTCTGCATTTGTTTCTCCTGTTCTCCCTCTTTAGCTATTGTTTCCCTTATGACCTCCCTTTTTTCATCCAAAACCCATGTCTCCCCATTTACTATCAGCTTCCCATATCTTATTATGACCTGCTTCCCTTTTCTCTTTTCTTCTTCTGCTCGATCCCTTATCAGCCACTGCATTCTTCGTTCTTTCCACGTTAAGTCCTCTTCAATTCTTTCCCTTCTTCCTCTTAGGTTGGCTTTCTTCCTCATCACCTCTGTTTTACCGTCTAGAGTTTCCATTTTTACTTCTATCATACCTTCTTTCCCGTCTGCACCTCTCCTTCCGACCTCCCTTGCTTCCCCTATCCTTGCTTGGACTCCTATCCTTTCGAATATTCTTTTTACCGTGTCTTTTATTGTGCCTCGTATCTGCACGTTTTTAATCATTATATTCCTCCTTCGTTTTTCTTTTTCTTGTCTTTCTATCCTTGCTTCCATCTCGTTCATCCTCTCCGCTAGGTTTTCTTTCGCATCTCCACCACTTATTGTGCTTGTTCTTTCTTCAATTTCCGCTCTACTATTTTTTATTCTCTCCTCTATCTCCCGTGTGCCTTGTGCTTTCATCTCTAATTCTTCTATCCTTCTTGCTAGCCCTCTTACTTCAACTTTCAGTTCTTCTCTCTCCTTTTCCCCTCTTCTTATTTCTTCTCTCATCTTTCCCAGTTCTTCCTTCATCTCCATTCTCAACTCTTTCACCTCTTGCTTCACCTCTTGCATCTCCCGTTTGAATTCATATCTCATCTCCTTCAATATCCTCTCTAGTTTCGACTCCTTGTTCCTTTTTCTGCGGCGATCGTGGGATTTTCTTGCTGGCTTGGAATACCTCGATTCCTTCCTCATTCTCTTGCTCAACTCCGTTCACCTGCTCTCTCTTCCTCTTCCATAAGTCACTAATATCTCCCATCGATCCCGTGTTCATATTCCTCGACAATCTTTCGAGATTTGTCGGCCTTCCTCTCCTCTTCATTTCTTCCTCACTACACTCTCCTCTTTTGTCCGCCATGCTCTCTTATCTAATTTATTTTTATTATATTATATTATTTTATTTTATTTATTAGAATTATTTTATTTTATTTTATTTTATTTTATTTTATTTTATTTTATTTTATATTTATTTATTTATCCAATTTTATGTATTAATTTATTAATTTTATTTTATTTTATTTTATTTTATATTAAATTATTTTATTTTATTTTATTTTATTTTATTTTATTTTATTTTATTTTATTTTATTTTATTTTATTTAATTTTATTTTATTTTATTTTATTTATTTTTATTTGTTTTCCAGAGCAAACCAATAAACACGTCCGTTCATGCCAAAGACCTATTCAATCATTATCATTATATTATCATTATTATTATCATTATTACTATCATTATTATTATTATTATCATTATCATTATTATTATCATTATTATTATTATTATCATTATTATTATTATTATTATTATCATTATTATTATTATTATCCTTATTATTATTACATTACATTACATTGATTTGTATTGGCTCCCCTAAGGGTTACAAGTCTCCCGCTTCCTTACTCTGCTCCCTCTCCACCCCTCTCTATCATCTTATCTTTTCTTACTGCCTCTAGTTCCTTTATCCACTCTTCTCCCTTCCCCGTTTCGTCCATTATTTCCCTCATCCTTTCCCCTATTGATTTTCTTTCATCTCCGACAGATCTGCATCTTTCTAATACATGCTCCCATGTCTCTTGTTCACCCTCACATATTCTGCATATTCTCTCCTCTTCGCGTTTCCAGTACCATCTTTCCCTCACCTCATTCCCTAGCCTGACTCTTGCAATTCTCCTTGTTCTTTCTGTCTTCCAACCCGCTGTTAAATATTGTGGAATCCCTTCTGTCATTATTTCTTTGTACCACCTGTTGTAACTGGATTCTCTTATTCTTTCCCTTCTTTCCTTCTCTTGCTCTCCCCAGTCTTTTCTTTCTATTGCTTCGTATCCATTCATACTGTCTTCTCTTCCCTTTATTTTTTCTCTCCCTTGTTCCCATCGTGACCCTCTTCCCCGTTCATCTCTCTGTCTCTCTTTCATCTCCTCTAAACATTCCCTTGCTATGTCACTTCCTTTTCCATCTGTTAATTTCTGTTCATAATTCCATGCCCTTTTCCGTGCTCTAATCATTAATTTATCTCGTTTTGTTTCCTCTCTTACCATATACCCTGGAGTTTGCCATTCTACCCCTAGCGTCAACTTGAGGTACCTCTCTTGCACCCTTTCCATTTCTTGTCTCTCCTCCCATCCCCATACTTCCGCCCCATATCCCATCACCGTCCACACCAGAGTGTCAAAAAGCCACATCTTTCTCTCCCAATCCTTCTCGAATTTCCTCCTTCCAATCCCCCATGCTTCCTTCATGGCCACTGCTGCCTTTTTTATTCTGTCCTTTATGTGTGCTTCCTGCCCTCCATTTTTTTTGAACACATACCCCAGGTATTTAAATTCTTTTACTTCTTCGATCTTCTTTCCTCTCCATCTCCAGTCTACTGTTGTGTTCCTCCCTCCTCCCTTCCTGAACCTCATCACTTTCGTCTTTCCCACATTTACTTCCAGTCTTTTCCTCTCAAAGTACTTCTCCAGTCTTCTTATCATGCTTTGCATCTCCTCTTCATTTTTCGCCATTACCACCACATCGTCTGCGTATGCCAGCGAGCAAATTCTTTTTCCTCTCACTTTTACCCCTCCCCAGCTCCCTTTACCCAGTTCATCCTCTATATCCGCTGTCAACAAGTTAAACAGTATTGGGCTCATCGGACACCCCTGTCTTACCCCCTTTCCCGTCCAAAATGTTTCCCCCATCACTCCTGCCGATTTCACTCTACTCGTTATTTCTTCGTAGACCTCCCCTACTCTTTCCCTGAGCCCTTCTCTCACTCCTCTTTCCTCCAACGCCTCCATCATAATTTTCCTGTCTACTGAGTCAAACGCAGCTTTTAAATCTATAAACAGTGCCACTAGCTTGCCCCTCTCCTCTGCAACCTCTTTGTTCACCAAATAGTTCAGCACATATACGTTGTCTATCGTTCCTACTCCTCTTCTGAAACTCGTTTGATTTGGTCGTATATATTTTATACAGCGATGGCATGAGCGTTACTCCTCTGTATTCTTCTACCTTTGTTCCTACACCTTTCTTTATTATCGGGGCAATTACTCCCTCTTTCCACCCCTCTGGCCATCCATCTCCTCTCCACACCTTCCTGCAGATGCCCCATGCTACCTGTATAGCTTGTTCTCCTCCATATCTCCACGCTTCATTAGGTATACCGTCTGTTCCCATTGCTTTTCCTTCTTTGAGTCTTCTAACCACCTTTCTGATCTCCTCCTTACTAATTTCGGTCTCATCTTCCGCTCTTCTCGTTACCTGTTCTCCCATTCTCACTCTTTCTTCCACCCCTCCAATTAGACTCATAAAATATTTTTTCCATTCCTCTTCTTCAATCCCTTCCCCCATCGTCTTTCTCTTCTTTCTATCTCTATTTATTATTTCCCACACTTTGTTTTCGGTATTGGCCTCTGCAATTTCTCTTATCATCTCATCCTGCTCCTCTCTTTTCTTTCTCTCAATCATCGCTTGATATTCTCTTTTTCCTTATTATTATTATTATCTTTATTATTATTATTATCATTATTATTATTATTATCATTATTTTTATTATTATCATTATTATTATCATTATTATTATTATTATCATTATTATTATTATTATCATTATTATTATTATTATCATTATTATTATCATTCTTATTATCAATATCAATATCATTATCATTATCATTATCATTATCATTATCATTATCATTATCATTATCATTTTCATAATCATAATCATAATCATAATCATAATCATAATCATAATCATAATCATAATCATAATCATAATCATAATCTCATAATCATAATCATAATCATAATCATAATCATAATCATAATCATAATCATAATCATAATCATAATCATAATCATAATAATTATCATTATCATTATCATTATCATTATCATTATCATTATCATTATCATTATCATTATCATTATCATTATCATTATCATTATCATTATCATTATCATTATCATTATAATTATCATTATCATTATCATTATCATTATCATTATCATTATCATTATCATTATCATTATCATTATCATTATCATTATCATTATCATTATCATTATCATTATCATTATCATTAACATTATCATTATCATTATCATTATCATTATCATTATCATTATCATTATCATTATTATTATTATTATCATTATTATTATCATTATTATTTTCATTATTATTATCATTATTATTTTCATTATTATTATCATTATTATTATCATTATTATTATCATTATTATTATCATTATTATTATCATTATTATTATCATTATTATTATCATTATTATTATCATTATTATTATCATTATTATTATCATTATTATTATCATTATTATTATCATTATTATTATCATTATTATTATCATTATTATTATCATTATTATTATCATTATTATTATCATTATTATTATCATTATTATTATCATTATTATTATCATTATTATTATCATTATTATTATCATTATTATTATCATTATTATTATCATTATTATTATCATTATTATAATCATTATTATTATCATTATTATTATCATTATTATTATCATTATTATTATCATTATTATTATCATTATTATTATCATTATTATTATCATTATTATTATCATTATTAAGTTATCACAGTGCATTTGCACGCGCCTGAACATGATTTGCTGACCTGGCAAATCATGCAAGAACAGAAGTCAAGCAAGCTTGATGAATTCTACGCTTCAGTAAACCACCAGCTATCCTTAATGATAAAAAAAATAAAAACGGAGGCCTTGAGTCAGGAAACGGTCAATGCCTTAGTCGAAACCTATAGAAATAGGGCTCTCGATGTCTTTATTCGCGGACTTAATGGCGAAATTTCGAGAATGATAATGGTTCAAAGGCCTAAGACATTACCAGAGGCATATACGGCCTGCCTTGAAATTCAAAATATGAATTACCGTAGCTATTCCCTCCATGTTGGAAATCACAATAACACGGTAACAGTTCCACTGAACCATTTTTCGAGGGGAGAAAGTTATCCTTCTTTTCCTCAGACACATGTCCAAAAAAACATTCAATCGGAACCCGTACCAAAAATTGGAAGCAACCCGCCTCCAAGGCCAAACGGCCTTGTTCGTTCGGAAAATTTCCCCCAGAAACAGCAGCGGCTGTATAACGTAACGACAGAGCCTACCCCTGATGAATATTCCAGGGAGCTTGAGGAAAATTATGTGGAAGAAATGAATTTTATGAAGGACGCCTGTCCAGCGTTCCTTACATGGAATACATCACAAAAGATAAAACTGTGTTGAGCTTCCCCGGACACTGGGGCTAATAAAAACTTTATTGCCCCACATGTGCCACAAAAAACCACCAAATTAGCTCAACCTTTTATAGTAAATTCAGCGGGTGACAACCTTAAGATATCAGAAAAGTTAAGGGGGAGATTTTTTGAGAAACTTGGAAATAGAACGTTGTTAACGTTTTATGTTCTTCCTGGCCTAAAGTCTTTTGATGGTATCATCGGGGATGACTCATTGAAAGAACTTGAAGCGATAATTGATAGAAAAGAAAATGTTCTATCATTATCAAAGAATATTAAACTTCCCTTTAAGAACAAAATATCAGCCGAAATTAATGCCCTCTTAGACGAAAACCTTCCCAAAGAAGTCAAGTCTGAGCTAACCAATTTAATTAAAAAATATAGTGTTGTTTTTGGCCCCCTTAGTGCCAATGAAATGGTACAAACTGCAGTTAGAGCTGAGATCAGAACCAGCACTGACGAGGCCATTTATAGTAAAAGTTACCCGTACCCCTCCTGCATGAGAGAAGAGGTAGAAAAAGAGATAAAGGCGCTTTTAACAGAAGGCATCATTCGTCCTTCCAAAAGCCCTTATAATTCTCCAATCTGGGTGGTGCCAAAAAAGCCCAAGCCCAACGGAGAGCTTCAATACCGGACGGTTATTGATTATAAGCGACTAAATGCTGTTACCATTTCGGATGCTTATCCCATTCCGGATATCAATTCGACGCTTGCCAGTTTGGGGCAAGCTAAATATTTCACAACACTAGACTTGACATCTGGGTTCCATCAAATACCAATGAAGGAATCCGATATACCTAAAACTGCATTTTCGACATTAGATGGAAAATATGAATGGCTTAGACTTCCATTCGGCCTAAAAAATGCACCAGCTATCTTCCAAAGGATGATAGATGATGTATTAAAAGAATTCATAGGGAAGATATGCTATGTGTACATTGATGACATTGTCATTTTTGGAAAGGACATAGTAGAAACCTTAAAACATATTGAGACTATCCTTTCCAGGTTGCAAGAAGTGAATCTTAAGGTTAATTTGGAAAAGACCGACTTTTTGAAGACTGAGGTCGAATTTCTGGGCTACGTCATCACCCCCGAAGGTATTCGGGCAGATCCGAAAAAAGTTGATGCGATCCAAAAATTGTTGCCTCCTAAGAACCTAAAAGAGCTTAAAAGCTTCTTGGGGCTTACATCCTATTACAGGAAGTTTATTCGCGATTATGCCAAGATTGCGAAGCCCCTTACTAACCTTACGAGAGGGGAAAATGCTCAAATTTAAAGCAAATTAATCCAGGCACGTTCCCATTGAATTTGATGAGGAAGCTATGCAGGCCTTTGACGACTTAAAGAACTTATTAACATCATCAGAAGTCCTGGCCTTCTCTGATTTTAAAAAAGCATTTAATTTGACGACCGATGCGTCAGATTACGCAATTGGAGCCGTTTTGTCCCAAGATATATCAGGACAAGATAAGCCCATTGCATATATATCGCGGTCACTCAATAAAACAGACGAAAGCTATGCCACAAATGAAAAGGAAATGTTGGCAATAGTTTGGGCACTCGACAACCTGCGTTCATATGTCTATGGGGCGAAAAAAATCCGTATGCATACAGATCATCAACCTACACTATGGGGAGTAGAAACTTCAACGCAAAATTGAAAAGATGGAAGGCTCGCATAGAGGAGTACAACTACGAGTTGATTTATAAACCTGGTAAATCAAACTTGGTAGCTGATGCTCTATCTAGACTTAAGACCCAGGTCAACCACTTGCCTAGTTCAGCCCAGGCTGAGACAGTGCAAGACTCGAAAAGGGCACATTATGGGTCGACAACTGAAACAGCCAGCAATTCCTCAACCGATTCTGCAATTAATCCAGCAGAACCAGACTCCTTAACGGAAACCGCTAGTGAAAGTGATGGCTCAACGAATACAGCTGATGAAACAATTCATAGTGCTGTACAAGATGCCTCTGATCTTATCCCCCATGTCGAAGCCCCGCTAAATGTTTTTCCAAATCAGATAATAATAAATGTGGCAAAGGATTACGAGCATTATGAAGAACCGCATCCTGGTTATTCTAGACACCACTTTTCAGTTGAGTTCCTAGATAAAGATGCCTTAACGGCCATATTAAAAACCAGATTACAGCCGAACATCATCAACGGTATTAAAATTCCAGAACTCTGTATGGAATTGTTACAGAAGGTTTATCTAGAAACTTTTGCCTATTATAAAATCAGGCTCACCCAAAGATTGGTGGAAGATGTTAAAGATGAGGACAAGATATAGGATCTTATCAGCAAGGAGCATAGGCGGGCTCACCAAATCGCGAGGGAAAATAAAGAACAACTATTAGAAAAATATTACTTTCCTAAGATGAATAGCCTAATAACACGCTATACAAAATCTTTCGATGTTTGCATGGCTAATAAATATGACAGGCACCCTGCGAATCCTGAGTTCCGCCCAACTCCAATACCATCGTATCCATGCGAAATACTCCACATGGATATAATGGAGTTGCAAAACGAAAAATACATTAGTTGTATAGACAAATTTTCAAAACTTGCCAAGCTCTTTCATATTAAAAATAAGTCATCACTCTACCTCAGAAACAAAATAACAAAAAATTTACATTACTTCACTGTGCCTAGAATGCTTGTAACAGACAACGAGCGAAGTTTCCTAGGCCCAATCATTTTAAATTTCATCAAAATACTGGGTATAGAACTTTACAGAACTCCGGTCCACCGGAGCGAGGTTAATGGCCAAGTAGAACGACTACATTCAACGGTCTTAGAGATTTTTCGATGTCTTAAAGCGGAATATAAGGACTTGAAAACGAAAGAGTTAGTAAGTATAGCGGTCGACAGATACAATAATACTGTTCATTCGGTCACTAAAAGGAAACCGTCTGATATTTTTTTCAATAGAAGTTCTAGAATAAACTATCAAGGTTTAGTGAACTATCGTTCCAAAATCAACCATGAATTGAGAGACACAATAGAAAAGAAACAAAAAGCCAATAATAAGTTCCGCAATGCAAAACGATCTTTTCCTAAGAAGTTTCAAAAAGGTGAATATATATATACAGCTTATAAAAAAAAATTCAAGGAAAAAACAAACCATTATTCCGAAAGGAATTCGTTGCAAAAGACAATAAAGTGACAGTTATTACATCCACGGGACGAAAAGTTCATAAAACCCATTTAAAGAATATTAACAGAAAGTAAAAATACAGATGCACAGAATATAAATAAAAAAAAAAAAAAAAAAAAAAAGGATATGTACACGCACAGGTACAACACACATGCACACTATCAATTTAATCAATCAAATTATTTCAATCAATTTATTTCTTCGAATTTTGATTAACATAATATATTAAGCAAATCTATTAGCATAAAATTACTAACTTATCTTTAATCAATACATATTTTTATATTTCCTAAAAATAATTGCTATAGCTTAGGATTGGTAAATTAACATTTACATAATAACGTTAAATTTTAGAAGTTTAAATTCAATAAAGCATTATGTAACACTTAACACTTAAACCTTGTTCCTTCTTTTATTTAATGGAACTCCACTCTTGCATCACATTCATATAAAGCGTTTAAACTTCTTAATATACTTAGCCTATGCGTTCTAAAGCATACTGACCTATCCCACAGGGTTCTTCTCTTGGGTGCAGCCCAAGGATTTCAAATTTTTAACAATGAAGCACCTATTATGTCAATCAAAGATGGGTACTTTAAGTTGGTTCACGTCATTGACTTAATGAAGTTCGAAGGATTGCTAGAAGATATAACCAAGGCTGTAGATGAAAACATAAGGGAAGACGAAAGAAAATCAGTCTTTAATTTCCATCTACATCAGATTAGCGGCCGTTTGACACTGCTAAGAAGCAGCACACATAGAAGAACAAGATCTATTGATTGGACTGGTTCAGCCTGGAAGTGGGTGGCTGGAAATCCCGATGCTGGAGATTGGAACAAGATCCTTCAAAGCGAACGGAAAATAATAGAAAACAACAACCATCAGTATAAAGTAAACGAAGCATTGATTGGCGTTACACGAAACATCACCGAAAAGATGGATTGGATAATTAGCAAGTTCAAAAACCAAATTGAAAGGACAGACGAAGAAAGGATCGAACAGGATATTCTGCATCAAAACCTTATAGTAAAAGATGAAGTCAATGAGAGCATGCCAAATGGCTAGGAACGGAATAGTCAACACGAATCTACTGGACAAAGAAGAGATAAATAGGATCATAAGCGAAATGGAAACATTACCATCCGAAAATGAAATCCAAGCTATAGAATATGGCAAACCTTCAGTTTTCACAAATAACACGATGCTATTGTATGTCCTTTCGATGCCAAAAGTCAGGACAACCGAATATAACTTAATCCTTGCTAGAGCGACAGTAAGTGGGAATCAACAAGTGGACCTAAAATTCAAAACAGTTCTTATTAATCACAGTGAAACATTTGGATTGATTAGTCACTGCTTAACTATTAGTAATTCTACCATATGTGAGGAGCAAGCACTGCAGAGGATTCCCGAGGATGGATGCTTAGCTAAATTGCTTAAGGGTGGAAACGCAAATTGCGACTTTCGCACCAATACTGAGGAAATTGTTGAACTAGTCAAGGATGACACTATCTTCTTAACCAATTTTAGAGGCAGATTGACCTCAAACGACGTCACAAGTATGTTAAACGGTACTTACGTAATTCGGCTGCACAACGAAACTATCCAACTGGGGAACAGGACGTTCTCGAGTATAACATCTACATCTCTTCAGGTCCTGCCACCGACCCTAACAAATGTCACGATTAAAAGTCATAAGATCGATATTGGATACATTCATAGCATAAGCTTAGAAAATATTAATCGCCTTGGCAAGCTTACAAGAGATATCAAAGCGTCCAACTTATTTGATGCGATAACAGTTTTCCTAATAGCAACTGTAATATTTTTTATCTGGCAAAAAACCAATAAGAAAATTAACATTCCAACGCTGAACATACAAACCTTTGGTCCTGCCACCCCCGATAGATGATCCTTATCTAACTTACAAGTAAGATGATACCTTATATACGGGACGTAGATTTTTGAAGGGGGAGGAGTTATCACAGTGCGTTTGCACGCGCGCTATCCATTCCCACGATCGCTAAATATCGCATATCAGTGCATTGAGGTAAATGCACGGGAACTTTGAAGGTCGCTGACGCAGCATATCACCGTGGGATAGCTTCTGGTTAGGGAAGTACTAGGAGTTTAGTTTAAGTTGAACTAGCAAACTGTACGGACGGAATAAACACATAATTACTCGATATATAACAAATAGTTTTTCATTTAGTAAGTCGAACAGTTGGGCCGGCCCTAAGGCCGGCGTTCGCGTATTTTTTTAGAGTCCTCCTCCAGGACGAACTTAACTATTATCATAATTATTATCATTATTATTATTATCATTATCATTATCATTATCATTATCATTATCATTATCATTATCATTATCATTATCATTATCATTATCATTATCATTATCATTATCATTATCATTATCATTATCATTATCATTATCATTATCATTATCATTATCATTATCATTATCATTATCATTATCATTATCATTATCATTATCATTATCATTATCATTATCATTATCATTATCATTATCATTATCATTATCATTATCATTATCATTATCATTATCATTATCATTATCATTATCATTATCATTATCATTATCATTATCATTATCATTATCATTATCATTATCATTATCATTATCATTATCATTATCATTATCAT
>OX276335.1:173157375-173197375 GCA_946251815.1 Dasysyrphus albostriatus
CACCTCATTCCCTAGCCTGACTCTTGCAATTCTCCTTGTTCTTTCTGTCTTCCAACCCGCTGTTAAATATTGTGGAATCCCTTCTGTCATTATTTCTTTATACCACCTGTTGTAACTTGATTCTCTTATTCTTTCCCTTCTTTCCTTCTCTTGCTCTCCCCAGTCTTCTCTTTTTATTGCTTCGTATCCATTCATACTGCCTTCTCTTCCCTTTATTTTGTCTCTTCCTTGTTCCCATCGTGACCCTCTTCCCCGTTCATCTCTCTGTCTCTCTTTCATCTCTTCTAAACATTCCCTTGCTATGTCACTTCCTTTTCCATCTGTTAATTTCTGTTCATAATTCCATGCCCTTTTCCGTGCTCTAATCATTATCTTATCTCGTTTTGTTTCCTCTCTTAACATGTACCCTGGAGTTTGCCATTCTACCCCTAGCGTCAACTTGAGGTACCTCTCTTGCACCCTTTCCATTTCTTGTCTCTCCTCCCATCCCCATACTTCCGCCCCATATCCCATCACCGTCCACACCAGTGTCACAAAGCCACATCTTCCTCTCCCAATCCTTCTCGAATTTCCTCCTTCCAATCCCCCATGCTTCCTTCATGGCCACTGCTGCCTTTTTTATTCTGTCCTTTACATGTGCTTCCTGCCCTCCATTCTTTTTGAACACATACCCCAGGTATTTAAATTCTTTTGCTTCTTCGATCTTTTTTCCCCTCCATCTTCAGTCTACTGTTGTGTTCCTCCCTCCTCCCTTCCTGAACCTCATCACTTTCGTCTTTCCCACGTTTACTTCCAGTCTTTTCATCTCAAAGTACTTCTCCAGTCTTCTTATCATGCTTTGCATCTCCTCTTCATTTTTTGCCATTACCACCACATCGTCTGCGTATGCCAGCGAGCAAATTCTTTTTCCTCTAACTTTTACCCCTCCCCAGCTCCCTTTACCCAGTTCATCCTCTATATCCGCCGTAAACAAGTTAAACAGTATTGGGCTCATCGGGCACCCCTGTCTTACCCCCTTTCCCGTCCAAAATGTTTCCCCCATCACTCCTGCCGATTTCACTCTACTCTTTGTTTCTTCGTAGACCTCCCCTACTTTTTCCCTGAGCCCTTCTCTCACTCCTCTTTCCTCCAACGCCTCCATCATAATTTTCCTGTCTACTGAGTCAAACGCAGCTTTTAAATCTATAAACAGTGCCACTTTGATTTGGTGGTATCATCCCTTTCTCCTCCGCTTCTTCTTCTAACCTCTTCGCTAAAACCGTCGTATATATTTTATACAGCTATGGCATGAGCGTTACTCCTCTGTATTCTTCTACCTTTGTTCCTACACCATTCTTTATTATCGGGGCAATTACTCCCTCTTTCCACCCCTCTGGCCATCCATCTCCTCTCCACACCTTCCTGCAGATGCCCCATGCTACCTCTTTAGCTTGTTCTCCTCCATATCTCCACGCTTCATTAGGTATACCGTCTGTTCCCATTGCTTTTCCTTCTTTGAGTTTTCTAACCACCTTTCTGATCTCCTTCTTACTAATTTCGGTCTCATCTTCCGCTCTTCTTGTTGCCTGTTCTCCCATTCTCACTCTTTCTTCCACCCCTCCAATTAGACTCATAAAATATTTTTTCCATTCCTCTTCTTCAATCCCTTCCCCCATCGTCTTTCTCTTCTTTCTATCTCTATTTATTATTTCCCACACTTTGTTTTCGGTATTGGCCTCTGCAATTTCTCTTATCATCTCATCCTGCTCCTCTCTTTTCTTTCTCTCAATCATCGATTGATATTCTCTTTTTCGCTCCCTGTATTTTTCCTTCGTCCCGATACTCTTCCTCCACCTCCTTATATATAAAAATTAAAAATAATTAATAAAAACAAAAAATTACATAAAGATAATTTACGATTACATGCCGGATCAAATTTATTGGGCTATAGTACAAAAAGTGACACTTCCACCTACTACTAGAATTACCCAATAAAATACTCTTTCAAAAAATAAAACTTGTTTTAGTTTCTTCCATTAACTTTTATTACCACTTTCAATATGTTTCTATTCAGTTGACGCAAAAATAAAAAATTTGCCTATCTATTCAGTTGAAGGGAAGTGTATAAACATAATTTCCATGAAAATAGAAAATAAAAGGTTAAGCTTTTATAAACAAACACTCACCTGATTGTAAAGAACATTGGCCGAAAAACGAACATTGGCAAAGCATATATTTTAGCCATTATGACTACAAACAATACGTAAAGAAGAACTTTAATAAGACCAATTATAAGCTCTGTATACAAAAGAAAGACAGCCTTGTTTTCCCATGGATTTTCTGTTTGCATTTCAGCAGCGTGTAATAGATATTTGATTCCTATGCTTGCTATGACTGTGAGTAATATTCCATATTCAAATCCAAACACGAGTTGAACAGTTGGTCCCCGGATAATTGTAGAATTGTATGCATGTAGAAGAAGCCAATAGTCCATAAAACCCAAGACAACTAATAAGCTCAAAACTCGTACATGAAATAGCCATCCCAAAACTGGACTGCGTTCCATCTGCAAAATTAAAATCAAAATAAATGAAAACTAATCAAAGCAAATGATTACATTTTCAAAAATATTTAAAAAACATGACTTAATTAATCTGTCTTTGTGTAACATATTTATTCAAAATTTTACTTTCATACTTTTAATTACGTATGACATGTAATGCCGAGGCATTAGGGTGGTTCTTGAATTTGACATAGTCTTGGATAGCCCTCATTCGATTCAAAATAATAAATAACTTAACATAAATTTGGTGTCGCAACAGCTCGTGGAGAACCAGGGACTAGTGACTTACTGCCACGAGGTACTACGATTCAAAATATTATTTTATATTAATTTTTCAGATATTTATTTCAAGCTCTTGGTCTCATTTCACTTAAAGGTACTTATTATGGGGTTAGGGTGATTCTTATAACACGTGAAAAAAATCAAAACGTAGACTAGATTCAGACGAGAAAAAAATTGTGTGGGTCCCCCAGTTCAGGCAGAAGGGTTAGTTTTCTACAAAACTGACTCAAAACAGAAACAATTATTTTTAAAAAACGGGAATGCTTAAAATGCCACGCTATAGGTTTTTTTTAAAGTCACAAATTCATTTTATGGCATCGTTTTCAAACTAAAAAAAATTATTGGAAAATCATTTTTCAAAAAACTTAATAAATGTATTTAAAAAGCGTATTTAAGATTGAATTTGTGACTTAAAAAAAATTTTAGCGTGGCTTTGTAATAGACCAAGAGCCGAAACTAAATTTTGGGAGTAGATGCAGGCGCGGATCCAGGAATTCAGTTTGTGGGGGGTCATGGAATTGAAATATGAATTAGAACTGAAACCGCTTGAAAAATACAGTAAAGCTTGAATTTTCTGCATATCTTGTGCTAAACTTAAGTCCTGCTTTATCATTGTTTCATTTGGACTCCTACTAAGAAACCGTATGTATCAACGTATTGTAATATTTTCTCAGGTTCGTTAATAAAACTTGTTCACTTTATTTAAATTCTCCACTTATTTACTTTACAAAACAAAACACTTTACTTTTACAACCACAAAACAATTTATTGTTCACCACTGAAATTAATTCAACACTTTACTTTGATTACAACCAACTTTACTCATTCACGATTAAAAATAAACTGCGTCCTCTGCCGGTCAGACATGTGCTTTTATACTTTTCACAAGGTTCCCGAAAAAGCTGGAAGGTTCTAGTATTTGCCTCCAGAGCTTTCCATAGGGGAAATTTCCCATAAATTTCCCTTTCCAAAGCTTTCAATTTGACGTTTAGTATTGGAAGTTCGAAAGCTCACCAAAACTCTCCGTAGGTTGGTTTGTGTCCTGTCTAATCCAAAATTCGGTGTTTTTTTTATTCGAGAGTGGTTATAGTTCATTCGAGAGTCGTTATAGTACAAATGTGACAGTCGTAACACTGCCCCCTCCTTAAGATTGATCGAGCAAATCTATCACATCCTTCATCATTATAACGGTGTAAACGGTCACTGTGAACTACTTTCATTTTACCTCTAAGTCCTCTCTGAATGCGGTAGACAACATCGTTTATTCGTGTTACAACAGTATACGGACTTTCCCAATTTTGTTAAAGTTTCGGTGAAAGTCCCTTCCGACGGTGGGGATTATAAAACCACACAAGTTCTCCCGCTTGGAATCCGTTCGTTGTTGCTTTTGTTGTTTCGTATCGTGTTTTCATCCGATCACTCGATAGCTTTATATTTGCACTTGTCCTTTCCTGAATGTCAAGAAGCTTTTCTTTCACGTTTTCCACGTAGTCGTCCATTTCTTGGGGTTCATTACCATAACATCCAAATTTTATTTCACTTGGCAGTCGTATTGTGTTCCCGAGCAGGATTTCTGATGGTGTATGTCCTGTTTAGCTATGTACTGCACTTCGATAGGCCATCAAGAATAATGGAATATGCCGATCTCAGTCTCGTTGGTTGTCGCTTACAACTTTGGAAAGGTGTTCTTTAAGGGTCCTGTTGAATAGTTCAACCATTCCATCAGATTGTGGATGAAGCGGTGTTGTCCTCGTCTTTTTAATGCCAAGGAGTGTACAAACTTCCTGAAAGATTTTGGACTCAAAGTTTCTTCCTTGATCTGAATGGAGTTTCATCGGTACGCCAAACCTGCTTATCCACTTGAAAACAATCTGATCCACGACTGTTTTGGTTTCCTCGTTTGGGATGGCAAATGCCTCAGGGCACTTGCTGAAGTAGTCTATTACTACCAGGATGTATCGGTTTCCACTTTCGGTTTCTGGAAAAGGTCCCGCAACGTCTATTGCAATCCTCTCAAAAGGCGTGCCCACGTTATACTGCTGCATTTTAATTTTTCTGCCTGGTCCCTTGCTTGCAGCAAAAGTATCAAATTTTCGGCACCATTTTTCAACGTCTTCTCTTGCATGTAGCCAGTAGAATCGCCGCCTTACCTTCTCTAGTGTCTTATTGATCCCCAAATGTCCTCCAGAAGCCCTCTCGTGCATCTCTTGAAGAACTTCATTAACTTTGGATCGAGGTACGATTAGCTGCATCACATATGATTTTCCGTCTGTGGACTCCCATTTACGTCTTAGCACTCCTTCTTGCACATGAAGTGAGTCCCATTGTGCCCAATACGCCTTAAGAGTTGGACTTCTATCGGAGATGTCACCCCATTCTGGTTTCTCCTGGTGTTCTTCCCATGCCAGAATGTGTTCAATATCCGAGTCTTCTTGCTGGGCGGTCCTCAGTTCTTCATTACTCCAACCGTAAATGAGATCGATTCTTAGTCGCTGGATGGCAGCTACATCCTTTTCTTCTTGACGTGTGCAATGCTTGCAGTCCGGTTTGCAGGGTCTCCGAGACAGGGCATCTGCGTTTGAGTGCAACCTTCCTCTCAGATGTTGAATCTGGTAGTCGTGTGTCTGCAATCTCTCGATCCACCTTGCCACTTGACCTTCTGGAATTTTGAAGTTCAAAAGCCAATTATATGCGCCATGGTCTATTCGAAAAAGGAACTTCTGTCCATAGATGTACTTATGGAAGTGTTTTGTAGCCGATATTAGAGCTAGAAGTTCTTTTCTGGTCACACAATAATTTCTTTCTGGCTTTAAGAGTACCTTGCTGTAATAGGCGATGGCCTTCTCTTCTACATCATGAACTTGCGACAGTACAGCTCAAATTTCCACGTTACTTGCGTCAGCGTCGATGATGAATGGTTTTCCTGGTGTCGGAAAGGCCAGAACAGGTGTGTTGCATAGGCGCTGCTTGAGTGCCTGAAAGTTTTTCTCGCAATCACTTGACCATTTTAATGGTTTGCCTTTTTCGGTAAGCTGATGCAAACTTTTCGCGATCCCAGCAAAATCCTTAACAAAACGACGATAGTACGTGGCTAGACCAAGAAAGCTCCGAAGTTGATGATTATCTTGTGGAGTTGGCCAATTCTTAACAGTGTCCACTTTCTCAGGATCAGTCCTCACTCCTTGGGACGAGATGATGTGTCCCAAGTATTTTACCTCAGACTTGAAGAATGCACACTTGTCTGGATTTAATTTCAAGTTTGCTTCTCGAAGCCTCTGGAACACGGCCTTAAGGTTTCCACAATGCTCATCAAATGTTTTACCATAAACGATGACATCGTCCAGATAGACCAGACATGACTTCCAAGTAAGTCCTTGTAAAACGCACTCCATCAAACGCTCAAATGTTGCCGGAGCGTTGCATAGTCCGAAAGGCATTACTTTGAATTGCCTTAGACCATTTCCTGTGGAGAAAGCCGTCTTTTCTCGATCTTCTGGATGGAATTCTACCTGCCAGTAGCCAATCTTCAAGTCCAATGTTGAGAACCATTCAGCTCCTTGCATCGCATCCAAAGTATCGCTGATTCTTGGTAGGGGTTTGCTGTCTTTCTTTGTTACATCATTCAGGCTCCGATAGTCCACACAGAATCGATTACTTCCATCCTTCTTTTTGATAAGAACGACTGGGGATGCCCAAGGGCTTTTTAGAATTTTTGATTAGCCCATCTTTCTTCATCGTCGATATCATCTCTTCAACTTCGGCTTTTTTAGCTAATGGAAGACGCCTAGCTGGTTGTTGAATTGGTCTCGCGTCCCTTGTGTCGATTCGATGCTGCACCAGTTGTGTTCGACCATACTGCCCACTGGGTGAAGAGAGTATATCAGCAAACTCGTGGAGAAGGCTTCCAGCAACACTTTGCTGTCGTCCACTTAAATTAGATGACTTCAAAATGTTTGCCTTCATAGAGTTCAACTTCCACAGATTGCTGAAAGTCCGCTTCTATGATCTTAGTTATTGCAGATACTCATTCACACTTTTCAAGAACTTCGCCTTTTTAGCTTGGTCGGTTTGGTGTTAAGTTCCGTACGGGCACCATATTGTTGTTAGGTGCCACAAGAGTCTTCCCTAGGATGATGATTTGGGAAGACTGCTCAGAGTCTGGCTCCATCATAAGGTATCGACGGCTACCTAAATCACCTTTTATTTTTGTCCAAACAAACACTTCTGAAGAAGGTCGCAGGCATATATCTTCCTCTATGACAGTCCTCAGAGTTGATGTGCGTTCATTGCCATAAACCATAGAAATTTCCACATTTCGGTATTTAAGAACTTGCTTCCCAATATCAAGGATTACTCCGTGCTCTTTCATAAAGTCGCACCATATTGTTGTTAGGTGCCACAAGAGTCTTCCCTAGGATGATGATTTGGGAAGACTGCTCAGAGTCTGGCTCCATCATAAGGTATCGACGGCTACCTAAATCACCTTTTATTTTTGTCCAAACAAACACTTCTGAAGAAGGTCGCAGGCATATATCTTCCTCTATGACAGTCCTCAGAGTTGATGTGCGTTCATTGCCATAAACCATAGAAATTTCCACATTTCGGTACTTAAGAACTTGCTTCCCAATATCAAGGATTACTCCGTGCTCTTTCATAAAGTCGATTCCAATGATGCACTCGTCACAAATATCTGCTACCAGAAACAGATGTGAAAACTCTAGTTCTGCCAAACGGATCGTAAGACGAACCTCCCCGTACACTCTGGCTGCCCTGTTGCAGTTTTGAGACGGTAGGTGTTGGTGTTATGCAGCCATGTCATCTTCACCAAGTCTCTTCGAACAATGGAGGCAGTAGAGTGGTATTGCCTCAACAGTCAGACTTTTATTGTTTCGTTTCGTCTTCGAGACCTGAATTGTGGTTCTGGCCATCCATAATAGAAACCAGCTTCTGTCCCTCGAAGTTGGTTCTTACTCGTTTCCCGGCTGGGAAACAAGTAGAGTTGGAGTATTGACGTTATTGTTTCCATTTCTGCTACCACAATGTTGACATGCAGGTCTTCTAGGTGGTAACCTGCACTGACGTTGGAGATGCCCGGTCTTGTTACAATTCCAGCATCGAGCAGGTCCATTTCGTTGGTTCCTTTGCAACGCTGTTCTCTGGTATGACCACTCCTCAATTTCTATTTCTCTTACTCGATGGACTCCTTGAGAAGCCTGTTCTTCTGCTTCCATAGTCAGGGCGAACGGTAATGCCTCAGGAAGTGTGCGTTTTCCTGCAGTTCGAATTGCTCGCTGCAGGTCTATATCAGATACAGCACGGACAAAGGCTTCTGTTGCGAATTGGTTGATGATTTCATCCCCTGCAGCCGGATATGCCAGGAATGCCAACCGTTCGATGTCTGCTTGGAGCTGTTGCAGAGTTTCTCCTCTTTTCTGGACTCTAGTATTGAGTTGAGAATTCTTGCATATGGCCATCTCCAAAGCGTTTGTCAATGGCCTGAACAAGATCACTGAAGTTGCCATTCTTATCTGCTGGTATGGTTTGTAGCAGTTCAGCAGCAGTTCCTCTAAGAGCAAACGTCAGAGCTATATATTTGTCTTCCCCGTCCCAGCCGTTCGTTGCTGCGGCTGCCTCTAACTGTTTCTTGTAGATTGGCCAAGAAGTTTGTCCATCAAAGGTTGGTGGATGCATCTCCTTTCTCTTTGGACAGTCGCCAGAACTTTTTCGAACCTTCATTCTCTTTACTTTATCCAATTTTTTTGTAATGCATTCGATTTTTTTGGGTTTTCTCCACGTTTTCTTTAACCTTCTTGGAGACGAATTAGAAGATCATTCTTTGTCCCAGAAGTAGGAACACCTCGCTTGTTCAGCTCTGCCTTAAGTTCAACTAAATTTAAATTATTTAGAGTTTTCTTATTTTCACTTTCACAGTCACGTTCACTTTTTGCAATTATTGTCTGTTAAATAAATTATCAAATAAACTAAGTTTTATTCCACTTCTAACACCAATGTAATATTTTCTCAGGTTCGTTAATAAAACTTATTCACTTTATTTAAATTCTCCACTTATTTACTCTACAAAACAAAACACTTTACTTTTACAACCACAAAACAATTTATTGTTCACCACTGAAATTAATTCAACACTTTACTTTGATTACAACCAACTTTACTCATTCACGATTAAAAATAAACTGCGTCCTCTGCCGGTCAGACATGTGCTTTTATACTTTTCACAAGGTTCCCGAAAAAGCTGGAAGGTTCTAGTATTTGCTTCCAGGGCTTCCTTTCCAAAGCTTTCAACTTGACGTTTAGTATTGGAAGTTCGAAAGTTCACCAAAGCTCTCCGTAGGTTGGTTTGTGTCCTGTCTAATCCAAAATTCGGTGTTTTTTTTATTCGAGACTGGTTATAGTTCATTCGAGAGTCGTTGTAGTACAAATGTGACAGTCGTAACAGTATTCTTCATTTTAACCACCGCATATGATACTCGTAACCATGGGTTCCTGAGTTCTTTTCATTTCGAAAAACATAAATGTTGTTTTTATTTTCGGTTTGTTTTGTTATTTGAGTTGCACTGATTTCTTATGATTTAGGGTCCCGTTTCCTTTAACTAGCTTAATCTTTTAGGCGATTGAAAAAAAGGAAAATGAGGGGAATAAAGTAACAATTAAGTGCAAGGTATAGCAAGGTAAGTGTTTGGTATAGCTCAGAAACTAATGGTGGATTTACATGTATCTTGATTTCATTTCTTGGAGAAAAAAAGGATGTAAAATATGAAAGCTTCGTTTGTTGGATAGAGAGGTTAGACCAAAATCCAGAGTATCTTGATAATATCAAGATTATAATAAAACATACAAATCAAGATCAAGATTATAGTAAAGACGAACATAATCAACTTGATTATGGTATTTTCATCTGTATTTGTGTGCACATGTTAATGTTGTGTGTGTGCATGTTTTGCTATGACTTTTTGCCTTGATTAAAAAAAAGTGAAGTGTCAAAGACAGAAAAAAACAAAAGAAATACCTATGAAAGTGTTAATATATTTGTTTAAAGCCTTAAATAATGGCTCACTACAAAGGAGCACCAAGTAAAGATGTCCGTGCAAAGCAATTATTGAACAAACGAGAAATTTCTCAACAAGATATCAAATTCTACAAAAGAAGATTAAGGAGGATTTTAAGATTTCCAACATAAAAAAATTCGCCAGCAACTACGATGTTGTGCAGCAACTACTGAGGAACATTGAGTTGGTCACGTTGGGTGAGGTGAAGACATACTCGTATGAATCCAGATGTAGACACCGGTCATCGTCGAAATGCTACCATGAAGAAAGGCAGTTTTATCCATCTGTTCCTTAGAGTGTTTGGAAGTTCTCCGTAAGGTATTTAACTGATAACAGTCGTGACCAACAAGCTGATGTGTGTATATTAAGAAGGAGCCATGCGAGATCCCTACGGCTTCCACAATCTCTCGCACTTTCAATCTTCGGTCGGCCAACACCATATCGTGAATTTTTTCGATTGTTTCGGGTGTAGAGACCTCAACTGGGCGTCCAGGACGTTCGGCATCTTCAGTGCTTGTACGGCCACAACGAAATTCAGTAAACCACTTTTTTACCATTGAAATCGATGGTGCAGAGTCCCCATAGTATTTATCAAGCCTAGCCTTGGTCTCGGTAATGGTTTTTTTTCGCAAGAAATAATGCTTAATAAGCACACGAAATTCACTTTTTTCCATTTTCTCCTCAAATTAGTGAGTAGTCTGATAAAAATAGCTGTCAAACACAAACTAACTGACGCAGCAAGTTTAAATTTTGACAGGAGTCAACTGACAGATGCATGTTGACAGGAGCAGTGTTGCTGTTTCAGTAAAGAGGTCAGAAATTCAAAAAGTCACGGACTTATTGACCCGAGCTCGTATGAATCCAGATGTAGACACCGGTCATCGTCGAAAAGCTAGCATGAAGAAAGGCAATTTCATCCATCTGTTCTTTAGAGTGTTTGGAAGTTCTCCGTAAGGTATTTAACTGATAACAGTCGTGACCAACAAGCTGATGTGTGTATATTAAGAAGGATTTTATTCTTACGCATCATTACGCATACTTTCGCTGATTGAATTGTGACCAAAGCCAGAACAAGAGTGGGCCTCTGTTTCAGTTCGATGTTGACGATTATAGTCGATTGATTTTTGAAGCAACCGGAGAAGGAGGAATCCTACACTCCCAATTAAATGCTGCTTAGGAACTAGTAGGAGAGGAAGGAGTATATCTTTCTGGCTAGCCATGGGGAACCATATGATCCCACAAAGACCTACAATTACTATTAAGCATAACAATAAAGAATGAATTTTAATGATAGCAAAACTTTCTTTGTTTTTTTACTTGTTTACCTTATCCTTAGCAAATTTATCAACGTCTCCAGTTTTATATTTTTTATTGTTGTCAAAATGCGTTTAAAATAGTTTAATTTGCTAACAGTTGAGAAATAGTGTGGCCTCATTGAATTCAGTTTTCCTTCAAAATACCTTTATTGATTAGAAGGTTTTTTTATAATACAAATTCTATATACTACTGAAATAAATCAGCCAAGTAGAAGACTTAGCATTAAAGTTGGACTTGTTGAATTATTGATTCAAAATAGCTTTTTATGGCCTTTAGTCCTACAAATTGGCGTTTCGTCCGGCTTACTCACTTGGACTCATCAGTGACGTAGTGAGGGCCTTGTCATACGCAATTTGTATTAAGTTCAGTTCAACTTACATGAATTCTTTTACAAAAATCCACTGTAAACTATATCCAACAAGATTAGAATTCCTAATCATTAAGCTGGAAATTTTTTTGCCCGGGGCCAGGCATAGTTTCTATTAGCAAAAAAATTTCCAGCTTAATGATTAGGAATTCTAATCTTGTTGGATATAGTTTACAGTGGATTTTTGTAAAAGAATTCATGTAAGTTGAACTGAACTTAATACAAATTGCGTATGACAAGGCCCTCACTACGTCACTGATGAGTCCAAGTGAGTAAGCCGGACGAAACGCCAATTTGTAGGACTAAAGGCCATAAAAAGCTATTTTGAATCAATAATTCAACAAGTCCAACTTTAATGCTAAGTCTTCTACTTGGCTGATTTATTTCAGTAGTATATAGAATTTGTATTATAAAAAAACCTTCTAATAGAAACTATGCCTGGGCCCGGGCAAAAAAATTTCCAGCTTAATGATTAGGAATTCTAATCTTGTTGGATATAGTTTACAGTGGATTTTTGTAAAAGAATTCATGTAAGTTGAACTGAACTTAATACAAATTGCGTATGACAAGGCCCTCACTACGTCACTGATGAGTCCAAGTGAGTAAGCCGGACGAAACGCCAATTTGTAGGACTAAAGGCCATAAAAAGCTATTTTGAATCAATAATTCAACAAGTCCAACTTTAATGCTAAGTCTTCTACTTGGCTGATTTATTTCAGTAGTATATAGAATTTGTATTATAAAAAAACCTTCTAATAGAAACTATGCCTGGCCCCGGGCAAAAAAATTTCCAGCTTAATGATTAGGAATTCTAATCTTGTTGGATATAGTTTACAGTGGATTTTTGTAAAAGAATTCATGTAAGTTGAACTGAACTTAATACAAATTGCGTATGACAAGGCCCTCACTACGTCACTGATGAGTCCAAGTGAGTAAGCCGGACGAAACGCCAATTTGTAGGACTAAAGGCCATAAAAAGCTATTTTGTACCTTTATTGATCTCAAGACCAAATTTTTGTTTTGCCCTCTTGAAATCAATACTTTTAATGCAACTTTTTTAAAGACAAGTACAGATTCCGTAACGGTAACAATCATCTCCGTGGCATAAATCGTTCGAAAGTAAGACACCAAAACCGTTTTTGAGTTTTCGACAGTTTTACAAAAAACATTGATCTCAAGACCGATTATTTTTAATACTGTCTTGAAATCAAAACTTTTGAAGCAACTTATTTAAAGACCAAATACCCAAATACAGATTCCAAAAAGGTAACAACTATCTCTGCGGCATAAACCGTTGGAAAGTTAGACATCAAAACCTTTTTGAATTGTAAGTTTTTAACTTTCGAACTATTTATGCCACGGATATGGTTGGTACCTTTTTGAAATCTGTATTTGGTTTTCAAATAAGTTGCATCAAAATTTTTGATTTCAAGACAGTAATTAAAAAAATCGGTCTTGAGATCAATGTTTTGATGTAAAACTGAAGACAATTCAAAATGATTTTGGCGTCTAACTTTCGAACTATTTATGCCACTGAGATGGTTGTTATATTTTTGGGATCTGTATTTTGTCTTCAAATAAGTTACTTCAAGAGTTTTGATTTCAACAGTTATTTTTTATTTTTTTTTATTATTTTTTTATTTTGATGTAAGACTGAAGAAAATTCAAAAAAGTTTTCGTGTCTAACTTTCGAATGGTTAATGCCATGGAGATGGTTGTTATTTTTTTCGAATCCGTATTTGATTCTTAAATAAATTACATTAAAAAATCGGTCTTGGAATCAATGTAGTAGTTTTGATAGAAAACTTACTGTTCAAAAAGTTTTTGGTAAGCAACTTTCGAACAGTTAATGACACGGAGATTACAGGAGCCTTTTTTCAACATTCACAATATGTAACCAAAGCTGTGCCCTCAACTGTGGTAGTTCTATCGAAACAATATTTTGAACTGTCTCTGGACGCGATAGGGGATGATGCAACTCCAAAAGGATAATCTAAAGAAATAGCCGTACCATTATGTATGCTTGTTGAATTTCATACATAAATATTCAATGAAACAATAAAATTAAGTAAAAATGTAAAATTTAATTTAGTATGAATGTTTAATTTCGTACATTCAATGAAATATTAAAATTAAGTGAAAATACTTAAAGTTAAAACCAAGCCTCCCATCCAGTACAATTGGTGTATCTATAAAGTCTTTAGGGTCGGAAAGATCTTCTCGGATGCTTTGTGGATCTCCTGCTTTACTTTGGCACCAGTAAGCATAACCGGCTAGCTAGGCTCATGGTCTGGTGGATGTTGCTAGTGTTTTTGATGCATTCACTCACACTTTGGCAATATTAGCGAAATTAAGCGTTTGCGAAGTCTGTGGCATGTGGCATCAGGCTTTGTGGCACTCTGCATTCGGCACAATTTGTTGGTCAGTTTCAGGCTCATAGAGGAGCTCCGAGTTTCGGTACATGTAAGAAAACTTTTTTACCGAAAATTTTATTTTAATTAAATTAGGTATTGAAAGAAAATACAAATTATTATCAACCGAATCTAAATCTACAAATAAAATTAAAAAATAACAAAAACATATGTTTTTGACAGCCAAACAGATTATAGCATATTATAGTAATTAAAATATGATTACCACCCTTGCACTCTTTCACACGTTCATATTTTGTCATATATCTGACCTGCTTTACTTTTCTTGAAGATCAAGATCAAGATACATGTAAATCCACCATAAGCCGAGTGAGTTTCAAAATCTTTTTAGTCTCTCATAAAGACGGTAAGTAATTTTAGCCTCCATTTTAGATTATCCATTTATTTAAAAAAAAAAATATTGTTGATACTTTTTGTTGCTGAATTCTATTCGCAAAAGATTCAAAACTGACTTCAAATTTAAAAAACCGAAACAGCCAACACTTGGCGCGTAAAAAAAATCACGTAAAGTACGACATTTTTTGGCAGCTGAAGCTTTAGTTTCAGTTGCAGCTTGTAGCACTCTATTCGGGCAGTAAGTTAAACATCTGTTGAAAAATTATCAATATCAAAGAATACCTCCGAAGTGAGATAAAATGGAGATACATGATAGGACATATTCTAGATGTAAGAAACACCATGTAAAATATATGGTGACGTTTTTATCGCTTGTTTAAGTTATTTTATATTTTCCAAAAAAAACTTTATGTACCTATTAGGCCAAGATTACACATGTAAGACGCACTTACGTAAGTTACTTTCGCAAACATTTAAAAATTGGAAAGATACAAGTGTAAGCAACCGTATATGTAACTTATAGTAAATTTTTTGACTTACGTGAGCTGTAAGTTGATGGAAAAGCTTACAAGTATTAATATTTTTTCTCACTTACAGAATTCTCAAATTCTCATACGACAACGATAAGTTTTAACCATAGACTAAATAAAAACAGGCCGCTTCATAGAAAGAAAAGGGACCCGATTTAAGATTGCTTCCACCAAAATTGCCTCCAATTCATACATGTTTTATCCTTAACGAGAACAGCTTTTCTTTATATAAAGGTTGCAAGTAGCATCGAATGAAAGTTTTAACATTTCTCTTGAAAATATCGCAAGGTGTTGTTGTTGGTTTTTGTGTTTGAATGTTGTGAAGCAATGGTGGTATTTTTGTTTCGTTTTTCTGTATCTTTTGTTAGGAAGGAAACAGGGTTTTTTTTAGTTTTTTTTTTTGGTTTTTCTTTCCTACAGACAGATCGAAATTAAAATGAGGCCAGAGAATGAACTGCCTGTATTTTGTTTTTATTTGTTTTTTTTTTCTGTTAAGGGGTTTAGATTTTTTCTTGGTTGGGTTCTTCGTCCTTGTGTCTTGTTATTGTATCTTGTGCTTGACGAGTGTATATCTACCTACCTACTAACATAGATTTCATTTCATTTTCTGGATTCTACAATTTTGATGATCATCAAAACGAAAGAAATAAAAGTTGAAAAAATGAGGAAGCGATATATTTCAACTTTTTCATATAAATTTTGATCAAAGTTTTCATTACAAATTATTTTCGTTAGTTAGGTACCTATATATGTACAGTGCTGGGAAAAACATTTGGAACTTGAAAAAGCAGATGGTTCCATGTCATACAAATTGTCTAAAAAAGCAAGCAGCAAACTTTTTTGTACAGTTTTGAAAACCTTATTATAACAGTTTATCACTGTAGAAAACAAAAGAAAATATTATTAACTTAAACAAAAATAAATTGAGATAATGTCAAAAATAAGATTATTAATAAAATTTTCTAGTATGTCATTCCACTGACTATTAATTTCAGCATAAGGATCGCTCTTCCGCTTAAAAACTTGGCACCAAGTTTTTTTTTAACTAGCTCCCACAAGTTTTCTAAACGGTTAAGGTCTGGTGACTGCGTTGGCCATTGCAAAATATGAATTTTTTCTCTGAAAGACAAAATTGTAGCTAACCTCGTCTTATGCTTGGGGTCGTTGTCATGTTGGAAAGTCCAGGCAAGTGGCATTTCGCAATCGGAATTAGCAAGCTTACTATTTTTTAGAATTTCATAGTTCATTATGCCCTCCACTAGTCGAACTAGTCATATTCCTTGGCCAGAGAAGCAGCCCCAGGCCACAACAGAGCCACAACTGTTTCCCTAGTATACTTTGGATTTATAGTATCTCACCTCTTGGTCTCCTGACATGTTGCCTTCCATCCGATCCGTCCATGATGAATTTAGATTCATCAACAAGCCTGTTTTCTGATGAATCTAAATTCAACATGCACGAATCGGATGGAAGTCGAAATGTATTAGTCGAGGTAGGCTACAATTTTGGCTTTCAGAGAAAACAGTCATAGTATGACAATGGCCAGCGCAGTCTCCAGACCTTAGCCCTTTGGAAAACTTGTGGGAGCTAGTTAAAAAAATAACTTGATGCCAAGTTTTTACGCGAAAGGGCGATCCTTATGCTGAAATTAATAGACAGTGGAATGACATACTAGAAAATTTTATTAATAACCTCATTGCTTCTATGCCTAAAAGATGTGCAGCTGCGACAAGAAATAAAGGGTGTGGCAGTCAAATATTAGCGTTTTCTTGCATATATTTTTGATATAATCTCAATTTATTTTTGTTTAAGTGAATAGTATTTTATTTTGTTTTCTACAGTGATAAACTTTTATAATAAGGTTTTCAAAACTGTTCAAAGAAGTTGCTGCTTGCTTTTTTAGAAAATTTGTATGACATGGAACCATCTGCTTTTTTAAGTTGCAAATGTTTTGCACAGCATTGTATGTGCATTAGGGTGGTCCTTAAATTGAACGTATTCTTGGATAGCCCTCATTCGATTCAAAACATTGAAAAACAATTTCCCTAATTTTTTCAAATTTTTATTTCACCCCCCTGGTCTCCCTATTTTCTTTAAGGTACTAATTATGGGTAAAGGATTATTCTTATAAAACGCGAAAATAAACCAGAATGTATAGATAAGATTCAGGCGAGAAAAAATTTTACTGGAAGGGGGTCTATTTCCTCCAGTTTAGGCAGTAGGGGTAATTTTCTAGAAATGTGGCCAAAAATAGAAAAAAATTACTTTAAAAAAACGGGAACACTTACAATACCACGCTTTAGCTTTTTTTAGAACCACAATGCCATTCTATAATATGCTTCCTAAATAAAGTTTTTATTTTAAATAGTTTTTGAAAAAAAAAATTTTATATAAAAAAATATAATTTTTGTTTTTTTTTAATTTTTAAGTTTGAAATTTTTTTTTCAAAAACTATTTGAAATAAAAACTTTATTTAGGAAGCGTATTATAGAATAAAATCGTGGCTTTGAAAAAAGCTAAGGCGTGGCATTTTTAGTGTTCCCGTTTTTTTTTAAATAATTTGTTTCTGTTTTGATCCAAGATTGAGAAAATTACCCCTTTCGTCTAAACGGGGGAAAATATACCCACCCCTCAGATTGTTTTTGTCGCGTTTTGAAAGAATCACCCTAACCTTATAGTTAGTACCTTAAAGTGAAAATAGGAAGGCCAGAGGGGTGAAATAAAAATCTGAAAAAAAAATTAAGAAACATTTTTTTCTATGTAGAACCATTTGACGCCTATCCATCTCAAAATTTCAAAAAAATCCAACATTAGGACCACCCTAATGTGCAGTTTCTTCAGTTAGTGGGGGTGTGTTTGGCGATTTTTTTCTATTAGTACGTGGAGCAAGAGACTAAAGCAGTGCTTCCCAACGTGGGGCCCACGAACCTCAGAGGGGCAATTCAATTTTTCAAGGAGGCAATTTTACATTCTGATGCTTTACATCCATTTTAGATTTCAGTATTAAAAGCGCCGAAAGAAAACAGATCTCACTTTCGCACTAATTTATTTTCGAAAAGATTCCGGACTCAATCTTGACTTATTCAAACTTTTCAGTGTGTCAAATTGTGAACGCTTGTTTAGATATTCTGTAAGAACCAAATGTGAGCATGAGGGGCTTATATTAAAAAAAAAATATTTGTGAAACTTTTTGATTCTCTCAAGCAGTAAACTGGAGACGAAAATTTGCAAATGGTCGATTGTAAGGATTTGAAAGTTGGGCTGGCCACGATACTAAACCGAACGATACTTTTTTTAAGTGGCGTGACTTTTCTGGTATCGTAGCTAGCCCTATTTGTGAGTCTTAGTCGATATTTTTGAAAAACTAGACTCATTTAGTAAGAAATTTCAAAGAAAAAATATATAACTCTTCCGGAAGCAAAAACAAAGATCTTTGGCTTCGCTATCCTTATTGATATTTCAGAAAATCATTTTAAACTCAAATTTTGACAAGTTTCAATGACTTCGAAAATTTGAAATGACTAATACCGCTATAGAATCAAATCTGGAAAACTTATCGCTGGATTTAAAAACATAATTTTCTGCTTGTGGTAATTTCTTTCTAATTTTTATAAATTCAAATTGTTTAGTGAACATTTCAAATTTTTGAGTGTTAAAAATTAAACATAATTTTGGAGGGACATAAACATTTTGGAAATGTCTTGGTGGGACAAGGCACAAAAACGGTTATGTCTGGTCTTAAGGGATGGACAGATAGGTACACCGTCGTCGAATCTGCATTTCTATTCAATTTGCAGTTTTGCATTAAGAAATTTCTTAAGATAATAGAATATAAAACAGGTACCTGACTTGAATTAATTGATTTTTATTTTAAGAAACTTGGGGATCTTTTACAGAAGATTGGTATGTTTGTATATATACATAGGTAGGTAGAAAGGTAGGCACGTATAAATAAATCTTTTTATTTTTTTTTTGAAAACGGCTATTTAACAAATTTCTTGAAAACCCAAGTTCTATAAAAGAACCTCTTTTTAAGAAAAATTGACATATTAGCTCATTTTTTATGAAAAAATTACTACCAATAAATAAATATAATAAAAAAAAGAAAAAAAAACAAAATAAGCTAAGAAAAAAATTATGTATGTAGGAAGGTACTTGTAGATAACTACGCCAGAAAAAATTTCAGGTGAAAAAAAATTAATTAAAAAATAATTTTTTTAGTGCAGAACCATATTCAAGAAGATGAAGTTGGTAAGGGGAGAAACTAGCTACTTTGGCAGTTTTGCATTTGAGTTTCAAACCTCAAAAATGACTGCAATTACTTATTTAAATATATGTAAAATAAAACTTAAAAGAGGTTTTCCAAAATGTTTGGATATTTTTTGACCCATAAACTTTTAAGCAGAACAATTTTATTTAATTTTCATTAATAGAAAAATTTAAATTTTGGTACAAATGAAGTCACTTATACATAGGTATAATTTAAGTTAAATGCATGACTGGGTCACACGTGTTTACATTTATGTTCAAGATGCTAAGGGTTTAAGAACATAATAAAAGACATGGAAATTATGAGAGAAAGATGTGTAAAAGCATGAAATACGATTTAACACTTCAGAATTCTTCGTTGTAGTGAGCTTAAAGCAAGCTGCATTCTACAATCAGAGGCTCATAATGAGTGCAAGTGTTAGTAGTTAGTAGATTAAGTAAGCTAACACAAGCACATAAATAAATAAATAAATAAATATTAACAAAACTAAACAGTTAAAAAACATACAATATTAGAAACATAATATAAAACATTTAAGAAAACAAAGTTAAAAATTCACGAGAGTGGAGCACTGGTGCCCAACAATGTTTTTAATCGAACTTTACTTAAGTTAAAATCAACAGAGGAAGCGTTTAAATTAAAAAGTCAGCACATACGATTAAGAGGTTCGTGTATACCATAGTTAGTTCTATGAAAAGGAACGTGAAAAAGTTCAAATCTTCGTAGATGGTAAGCTCCGCCGCGGAAGTTAATGCCTGCACAAGCTAACAAGTCAGCTATATTCAAATTATCTAAAATAACCTTTTGAAAGTTTTAAATGAAAAAAAAAAGAACGTCATTTTATTTCTTGATTGAATATGATTGAATCGAAAAAAAGTGAATATAGAAATAAAATAAAAAAAAAAAATATCAACTCGTTTTTGATATAGAATTTACAAAACATAACTTTAACTTTGTTTTCTATCCAAAGCTTTAGCCAAAAGAAGTTTTAAATTTTTGTCAAGAAAAGTTGTGGAGCCATTTTTGAGAAAAAAAAAAAGATTTTGTAAAATTAAAAAAAAAAACTTACGGCAAGTACCGTTATTTTAAGTTCTAAAAATTAAAAAAAACATGTGCCCAGAATCACCAAAAATTACTATGTAGGTACAAGGTTTCTAGAAAACCGATCCAGCCGTTTAGGCTGTAGACAGACGGACAGACAGAATATTGCCGCCCACTTTGTTGGTTTTCTCTATCATCGTATATCAAGACTGTCTATAATACCTTTAGCAAGTTAAAATGGCGTATTGGAAAAAATTTAACGAAGTTATTGCTGGCTTAACTTATTGACATACGAAAAATTCAACTTTTTAAAGTTTTCGTCTAAGGGTTTTTAATTTAGGAATAATTCGGTTACGATTTTAATGAATTATTGTACCGAATCTAAGATAAAAGACAACGTTTTTTCTATAAATTATTACCAAAGTTATAAAAATTCCAAGTTTGTGCTGCTGAAAAGTGCCTTTTATGGGTAAACAAATATCCAAACATTTTGGAAAACCTCTTTTAAGTTTTATTTTACATATATTTATTTAAGTAATTGCAGTCATTTTTGAGGTTTGAAACTCAAAAACAAAACAGCCAAACTATCTACTTTCTCCCCTTACCATAACATCATCTTCTCGAATATGGTTTCGCACTAAGAAATATTTTTTAATTAATTTTTTTCATCTGAAAAACCATCATATTTGTTGATGAATGTTTTTCTGGTGTAGATATCTAGGAAGGTATCCTACATAAATACTTTTTTCTTAACTTATTTTCATATTGTTTGTATTTATTGGTAGGTAGACAGTTTTTTTTCCTTAAAAAATGAACGAATATGTCAATTTTTCTTAAAAAGAGGTTCTTTGATCGAACTACGTTTTTCTTAGGCATTTTGTTACATAGCCGTTTTAAAAACAAAAAATAAAACCTATCTATGTATATATACAAACATACCGATAATTATTGTTTATTAAAATATCTATGTACCAATCTTCTATAAAAAACCCTGAGATTCTTAAAATAAAAATCAATTAATTCAAATTAGGTACCTGTATATTATATTATATATTATTATTCTGTTATCTTAAAAAATTTATTAATGCAAAACTGCAAACTGAATGGAAATGCAGATTCGACGACGGTGTACCCATAACAAGTCAAGCAAGTCTTCCCATCCCTTTAGAGACTCTTGCTCCACGTACTAATAGAAAATAATCGCCCAACACACCCCCACACACTGAAGGAACTATGCACATATGTATATATTTAATAGGTACCTACAGTATACAGTATATATATAAAGTACTCATTTAAGCATACAAAAAAAATCGAATACAAATGGTAGGAGCCATTTTTAAGAAAAAACAAATATTTCCCTTAACGGTTTTTTTTTTAATTTCTTTGTAAGGTACCGTTGTTTTTCATAAAAGTAAATTTTGTCTTAGCCCTAGATGCCTACCCCAGGGTGTTGTTAACTTGAATGATATTTACAAATAAGTGACAGTAGAGGTGCCTATTTTTTCTTTTCTCTTTTAAGTTTTTATCCTATGCTATGATTTTCTGTTTAAATATTCACCAAAGTTTATAATAAAATAATTAAGAATGTTAAATGACTTGTATTTACAAAATCATCTCTATATGAAAACCAGGGTGCCCCGGCATCTTTGGGTAGGAAAAGTCCATTCCAAATATAGGTAGGGTTCTAGGGTTGAAATAGAACCCTAGAAAAACTATTAAAATGTCATAAATTTTCATAATGTATTTGATTTTCCAAAGAAATTTTTTGATTTTTTTTTTTTAATCCACGAAAATATAATAATATTATAAATATATTTATGAAAATTTTGATAAGAAAAACTATTAATATTGTGAAGAAGCTTCTGCATAAAAAACATAATTGAAATCAAAATAACCATTTTTAAGTAAATCGAAAATTAAAAAAATGGTTCTTTGTGGAGGTACCATTAATAAACATTTAAACGTGTGCCCAGAATCACCATAAACTACTATGTAGCTGGTTTTTAGAAAATCGATCCAGTCAGAATATTTGCCATCCACTTTTTGGTGTTCTCTATCATCGTTATGTCATGTTTGATTGCTATCTCTAAATTTTTTGTGCACGAATTCAAAACTTGCCTTTTAGTATAGGAAGTAATAATGGCTGATTGGGAAAAATGTTACGAAGTTATTCCTTATTCCGGATGATATTATTTCCCATTTAGTATCTACTAATAGTATACCCTCTAATACTTCCATTAAGTGTACTAAAATTAGTAAACCAAATAGTTTCATTTCCTTTTTTAAAGTAGTTAAACATCCTTTGTTTTTCGATTCAATTTGCGATATTAATAATTGGCCTTCTGAAGCTCTTGTTAAAGAGTTCACTACTTCAAGAAAAAAAGGACAAACGCGAAATGCACCCAAAATGCCATCTCCAAAAAACTCAAAAGGATTACCCTCTTCTACCAAAATGTAAGAGGGCTTCGCAGCAAAACCGCTAATACGAGTATCTACTTAGTCCAGCCATAAGTTCTGTTACATTTTAAGAGCGCAATAAAAAAAAAAATTCTAGTACATTTTATACCATCAAATTTATTTTTTAAATTAGTTCACAATATAAGTTTTAAGAAAAAAAGTTTTACTCAAAATGGCCGCCTTTAGCTTTAATGCAGGCTTTCAAACGTTGTGGCCAATGATGTATAGCGGCACGCACTGTGTCGATGGTATCGATGACGCTGCTGTTATCAAAGCAGCTTTTAGGTAATCCAAATTTCGATGGGGAGTCTTACAGGCCATGTTCTCCAGTTCGGACCACAAACTGTAATCCAATGGATCCAAATCTGGACTTTCCGAAGGCCAATCTGCAGCTGCAATAAAATCCGGAACATTTATTCTGAGCCACTCTTGTGTGGTTTTAACTTTGTGTGCTGGAGCAGAGTCTTGTTGGAAGACCCATCTTTCCCAGTTGAAGAGTATTTGTTAATCTCTTAACAACACCCTCGAGAACATTCTTCTGATACACTTTAGCACCGGTTTTCACACCTTTTTCACAAAAATGCAGTGATGTGACACCTTTATGGGAAACCCCCCACCAAACCATTACAGAAGCGGGGTGGTGTCCGCGCTGAACCCTTGGAACGACTTTTTTAGCTTCCTTGGATGACGTCGCATAAATTTTTATCATTTTGTTTATTATAAACTTCTTCTATTGTGAAGATTTTTTCATCCGTAAACAAGATATTTTTATGTCCATTTACGGCGTGCCACTGCTTCTTTCAAGTCTTATTTTTTTAAGACTTGGAGTTAGAAGATGTCCTGTTGCTCGACGATAGGCTTTCATGTGAAGATCATCTCGGATCAGCCTTGACATGGATCTGGCGGATATATCCAATTCTCTGGACGTGATCTTCTGCTTCCGGAGAGGATTCCTACGAATTCGTTCACGCACAGCTTTAACTTTTGCGCTCGTTCGAACGACGCGTGGACGACCACTTCTTGATCTATCCTCTACTCTTGAAAGTTCATCAAAACGTTTTATAGCACGATACACAAACATTCGCGATAAACCAATTGGTTTTAAAAGTTCAAAAATTTGGTTCGAATTTTTTCCACACTTATGTAATGCGATTATCGCGACTCGATTTTCTTTAACGCCCCACTCCATGATTACCGATCAATAGCTGAAACCAAACTAGCTTCCATTCTTTAAGAGCACGTGTTTCGAAAAAATAGTTAACGGTATTATTCCAAGTGGAAGTTATAAGCAATGTGCTCTTAAAATCGTGTAACAGAACTTATGGCTAGACTAGGTATATGAACTCCCAAGCATTCTCACATGATATCTTCGTTTTAACAGAAACTTGGTTAAATTCTAGTTTCTTGGACACATAACTTTTTAATCAGGAGTTCTTAGTTTACAGAAAAGATCGTGTTTTAATTGCAGTTCGAAGAAAATTTACATCTTCTTATGTTTCGTTCCCTTTCAACCTCTCTATTGAGTTAATCTGTTTGAAATTAACTATACAGTCCAAACAATTGTATATTTTAAATGCATATATTCCCCGGAAAAGTTCATGCGCAGTTTACGTTGAACTCTATAAGGCATTGGATTTTGTTATTGACTTGTCTTGCTCTAACAACATTATACTTCTTGGTGATTTTAATTTACCTCACATAGAGTGGGTTCCCTCTGATGACGAATTCTACCAAGAAGCTTTTTTAACTTCTTCTCAAAATGAGTTACTGCTTCTTGATAGAATAATTTCGACTGACTTACAGCGAATAAATTGTATTAAGAACTGTAAAAATCGAATTCTCGATTTGGTATTTTCTCCAGACCCTAATAGTACTCTGGTTCTAGAGTCTAGTTCCGGAATTACTAACATAGATAACTAACATCCTCCTTTGGATATTTTTTTTTTTTGACTTGAGAAATCATCTTACACAGAGCCCTTATGATTGTTCATATAGTTTTAACTTCAGAAGGGCAAACTTTCAGTTGCTCTCAGATGAATTAGCTAGGTCTGGTGTTTAGAATATATCAGTGTCTAGCGTTATAAACGAAGCAGTTTCAAGTTTCTATTCCATCCTTTACATCTGCATTAATAAAACTGTCCCTTCAAAAATATCAAAATATAGAAACTTTTGCTACACATGGTATACGAAGGAGCTGAGAACACTCCGAAATAAAAGAAACAAAGCATGAAAAATGCACATAAAAACTTTTTCGCAGTAGACCACAACTCCTACATTTCCCTATTTGAAGAACTTAAAACTCTTTCAAAAAATCTATACACCAAGCATGTAAACAAAATGGGTAGTTCTCTAAAAGATGACCCTACATTTTGGAGGTTTGTCAATTCGAAAAAAAAGCTCAGATGGTTATCCGAATAATTTCATGTATGAAAATTGTTTGTTGCAGGAATCCGTTGATATTTATAACGCTTTTGCGAAAAACTTTCGTTATTCTGTTATTGACAAGCCCTTAGATCTTGACGAAGATTACTTTAGAGATTTACATACCTATTCCCAAACTAGCTGCATTAATATTCCAGTACAACCGAGTACTGTTTTAAGCCTTCTCTCATTAAATGATGATTACTCATCGTGTCCAGATGGAATTCCCCCGTAGTATTGAAAAAGTATAAATATATACTTGTTCAACCCCATAAACTCTTGTTCGAGTTTTCTTTAAGGACAGATAATTTTCCCTATTTTTGGAAGAAATCATTCCTTACACCAGTCTTTAAGAAGGGTGAAAAAACTGATATTAAAAATTATAGACCCATTGCAAAGCTCTCTTGCTTTCCAAAACTTTTCGAACAAGTTGTGTGCGAGAGTTTAGCATTTCATACAAAGAATATAATATGTGAATAACAGCATGGTTTTGTGAGAAAGAAATCAACGGTAACAAATCTTCTTACGTTTTTGCATAAATGTTCTCTTGCATTAGAAAACGGAAATTAAGTTGATTGCATATACACTGATTTTTCTAAAGCATTCGACCAGCTAAGTCATAACATTATTATATTCAAACTCAAAGCTTATGGTTTTCCGACCATTTTCATAGCATGGATTTGATACCGAATCGATATTTTTTTAAAATAAACTAACCACGATCATTAAAAAAAAAAAAAGAACAATTTTTATTCGCGGACGCAAACAAAATATCAACACGACGATAGCCATAGGAAAACGAAAACAAACATATGGGAAATGGGAGAATAGGAAAAGTAAAATGTCAGGTTTAAGGATAGGCTTAGTGAGAGTGTTAAAGATCGTAAAATTTAGGTGGTAGTACATTTTTTTTACGATATAGGTTCGGAATGCGTTCCAAAAGTTGCAAAGCGAGAAAACACTCGTGCAGATTTTCTCGGCGCAACGTTGAAGAGAAAATCCAGTATGTAACAATGTTGGGAATTTTGACTCGAGAGTAAAAGTTCTCGCTTAATGATGTCAATGATCTTGGAAAATAGGGAAACAAATAAAGAAGCTTTAACTTCTGCAGATTTTCCAATGCCGGTTGGTGATAGAAAATGAAAAGAATCCCAGAATCAAAGAACAACTTTCACTTGTGCTAAACAGTTGACTATTTTTAACCTTGAAGGTCCTAAAGTCAAGTTGCATATACTATAGAATAAAAGTTCCAAGTGGTGAAATTTTCAAGGAAAATTAGTTTATTCCGTGGGGTCGGAAATATTTAAATTTGCGAAAGCAAATTAATAAGAAAACATAAGGCGGTTGAAAATCACTGGTTCAAAAAAATCGTTTTATCACCAGGCGATCAGGAAAAATACGAGTAGTTTCATCTATTATTCGATTGCGGGGATATATGAGAATCCAGTTCTCAAGTACGCAAAACCGTACAACAGCACTTATACGGTCATCATATGACCGTTTGCCCTTCAAAATTATATATCGAGCTTAGCCTAGAGGGTAGCAAGGTCGATTCCTACAGTCGATCTCGTACTGTGGAAGTGTTAAGACGTTTTCGGCTTCCCCAGTTTATTTAAATTTCATATATCGGAGTGATTAGCCAAAGTTTATTTACAGCCAAGCTATTTTCAATAGTGCCAATAGCACACAGGAAGAGGTGGCAGACCCACAACCTTAGGATCACGGGTTCGAGTCCCAGTCGGGGAAAAATTATTTAGCTGCTTTTTTCCATAATCGAGAAGTCGAAAACTTCATCGAGTGGGAAAAACAGCAAATGGCATCGAACAACACGGCGGGGACATCGAAAGGTGTCCCAGCAACAACAAAAAAAGCCAGCTATGGCACCACCAGCAAAAGCCGTAGCAGCAACAACAACAACCAAGCAAGCGATGGTACCACCAGCCACGCCATCAACAAGTGCCGTAGCAACAACGGCACACCCACCAACGGCAACAACAGCCGACACTAAAAATAAGAGGAGGAAGAGGATTAGCTGTGCGCCGAACCTCGTGAAGCGCCGCTCCACCATCACCTCAGCCCAGCTGCCAGCGCCACAGAAAGAGCTGCCACAGAAAAACAAGCAGTCAGACCTTAATGCTCAAGAGCAGCAGCAACAACAACAAATGCCAAAGGAACAACAACAGCAGCAGCCGAAGGAGCAACGGCCGATAAAGCAAACACAACAGCAACAGCAGCAGCAGCAACAAAAACCACAGGAGCAGAGTCAGCAGCAGCGAGGAGAACACCAGCAGCAGCCACAGCCACCCCAAAATAAAAAAGAAAAAGTGCCACCAATAAACACTTACAATATGGAATTGCAGGAAACTATTGACCTATGTAAGTCGGCCTTAGGCCAAAACTTTTTTATTAAACGTTTAAATAAAGATAGACATGCTATCCACTGCTCAACAGTGGCGCAGCATAAAATTATAAAAGCATTGTTAAAGAAATCCACGACTGAGTTCTTCAGTTTTACCCCCAAAGTGGATAAATATCAAACGGTCCTCTTGAAGGGCATAGATTCCTGCACGGAACCACAAGTGCTCTTAAATGAGCTCCGTCAAAAAGCGAGCGACGATCTCGACTTTATCGGGGTCAAGCCGTTCGCTACAGTCAGAGCCAGACGGGAGAAGCGGTCTTTGCCGTTCTTCCTAGTCCAGCTATCGCCCAGCAGCAAACTGGATAGGTTGAGGAGTATCTCCGTCCTCAACTACCAGGTTGTAACTTGGGATAGACTAAAGAGACGCGGTGACATGCTTCAATGCATGCGCTGCCAAAGGTTTGGCCACGCTGCAGCAAACTGCGAAATGCAGTCACGCTGCGTTAAGTGTGGTGAAGACCACATTAAGGGAGAGTGCAAGCTCGGAGAGGAAAGGGTCGAAGACATGACCCAGCTTAAATGTGCACTTTGCGGAAAGGAGGGACACCCTGCTAATTATCGGGGTTGCTCAGCTTTTCAGCAGATTCGCAACAATAAAGCGGCTAGGCAGACAGTGGCAGAGATACGCAAATCAACGCTCCCTCAGCAACGCCCGTTAATCCCCAAATTTCCTACGCCCAAATGGCGGCAGGGAGGGGAAAAACGGTACAGCCTGCAGCTAAGGCAGCCCAACCGGCCCTAGTGCCAAAGGCGCCGGACGCTCAGGCCGAAATAAGAAGCATGTTGCTGGCAATTCAAGGCCAGTTAACAGGACTTCAGACCCAGATAAAGGAGCAGGCGACTAGGGTAGACTATCTCTACTCTGTTTTGCCTAGCCTAACGCAAATTAGAGGTTAAAGGCGCGCTGTCGGAGAGGCCTCTTAGGATCCTTGCTGTGAATGTAAATTCACTGATAAGGACCGAACGTAGAGCTAATCTTTTCCAATTGTTGAAAGAACAAAGTCCAGATGTGTTTATGGCCAGCGAAACTAAGCAGAACCAGAAACATAAGTTGACTAACAACAATTACAATATCGTTAGAAGAGATCGACCCAACTCCACTCAAGGGGGGGTGTCGCAATCTTCATACGAAAAGGCATAAATCATAAAGTTATATATAATAGTGATCTGCGCAGATTTCGGCTGTTGGAGGCGTGCATCATATTCATTCCTCTCCAACAGGAGAAGCGAATGTATGTGATCGCGGCTTATGCACCGGAATCACCTCAGCCAACTGATTTTTTGACAGAGCTTGAAAAACTTTTCGAATGTCTACACTTGAGCTTGGAAGAAAATTACTTTCTCATGGCCGGTGATTTGAATGCCAAACACCAAGATTGGGGACATCAAATTCAAAATCAAAGAGGTATTCATCTTTTCAATTGGATGAGTCGATACAACACTGAGTATGGTGTCGACCTGCTGGCTACGGATCGGCCATCGTTTCCAAGAAGCGGTGCCTATCTGGATCTATTGTTAATAGACGCAAGACTGACAATTACTGACACTGTGGGTCAAAGACCAAGAAACTGTTACGAACGATCGAGTACGACAGTGATCACTGCAGACTCGCCGCCGTAATACAGCTTCCGAACGAGCTCGTGGAGTTGGATGAGTATGTACCTGTGCATACATGCAATTACAGTAAGGTGTGCTGGCCACGCTTTACCAACGCCTTATCGAGCGAAATCAGTTCGAATAACATATCTCCACCAAATGATAGGAATTTGACAAATAACGAAATAGACCAATACCTAGAACAAATGGATGAGACAATCAAACGAACAATGAACAGAACAATACCGAAATACAAGCAACGGGACGCAACCGACATGTATCGAAACGCAACCATTGACGCACTACACAGACAAAAAAGTGGACTGCTGACAAGACTAAAACTCTTGTACCGACGGCTTACTAACCCTCACCATATGGAGATTAGGACACTGAAGTCGTCGATCAAAAACATTAACCAACTAATTAAAGAGAACTATCGGTTGTCAATTAATTTGTATTGGGATAACAAAATTCGGGCCGTTAATGCTAGCGACCCGAGCATGTTTCCCCAAATTAACAAGATATTTAGAAGGAATGATCAGAACGATCTTCCGTGTCTCAAGCTTCAAAGAACGACAGACAACAGAGACGTACTTCTGACAGCAGGAATTAATCCAGAGGACGCCGTCTTGGACGATGACCTCTTTATTGTCGAAGATCCGCAGGAGAAAGTGGAGACTGTGGGGGCTGCTTTCCAGCAAGTGTACAAGGTGAATGCTTGCATTCGCCCGAATCACGAATTGGAAAACAGAGCCTTGCTCCATCACTTCTACCTTCGGAATGACATCACGCAATGGCGATCAGAGAACCTTGGTTTCACCGGGTTCAATGAAGATCATTTGGCAAACGCCATAATCGCCGAGCGAAATGGGTCCAGCTCCCTGTTAATTACGAAGGTGGAGCTCCAGCTCATCTTCGATTCATTAAAGAAGAAGAAGTCAGCAGGAGTCGATGGCATATCCAACGTTGTACTTCGACATTTACCTCAAGAAGCAGTAGACATTTATACCACTCTGTTTAACAACGCTCTGAATAATGCATATTATCCAGTGCGGTGGAAGACAGCTGTGGTGCATCCTCTCCCGAAAAAGGGAAAGGACAACTCCAATCCGGCGAATCTCCGGTCAATAAGTCTTCTTCCGAGTATCAGCAAGGTATTCGAAAAAGTTATCAATAGAGCTCTGTCTAAGTGGGCAGAGGACAATAATATCATACCGGACAATCAGTTCGGTTTTAAGGCGGGACATGACACCATTCATGCCACGTCGAAACTCGTTTCTGATGTCCAATGGAACAAATCTAAGAAGCAGTGTACGGGTGCCTGTCTGGTTGATTTGGAGAAGGCCTTCGACACCGTATGGTTAGAGGGTCTTTATCTAGAGCTGACCAGACTTGGCATTAGTAAACCACTATTATATATGCTTCATGATATGCTCAATGGCAGAAAGTTTGTTGTCAAAAGTGGCAATGTGTGAAGGGATCGCACCAGCGAGAAAAGACGGACCGAATAGAAAAAGGTCAAAAGAGTCAGGAAAGCAAAAAAAAGAACAAGTTGAAGAAATTTTTAAAAGAGCGCGTATTCAGGCTAAACTCTTAGAACAAACATTATCCGAACAAGGGAAAAACGACCTTCGGCCACTTTACGATAATTTATATAGATATCATAAAGAGGCCTTTGAAAGAATTACAGCTAGTATAAAGCAAGAAGACATAGAAAAAGAACCAATTTTAGTAACAACAAAAAATACAGACAAAATGGCAGAATTTGATTTTAGTAAGGCACAAAAGTTGCCAATACTTAATTGCGAGGCAAATGACAAAAGAGCAGTAAATATTAGGGATTTCATAAATAATATAGAGTTTTACCATGATACATTAAATGAACTTTCAAAACCTATGCTAATCAAATTTATATTGAAATGTAAAATCCAAGGAAGGGCATTGACTGAATTAGGAACCGCAAAAATTATAACAATTGAACAATTAAAACAAAATTTAATTGCGAAATGCGGAGATAAGGACATAATAGAGAGTATTCAAGCTAAACTAGATAGATCACGTCAAAAAATCGACCTATGCGAGAATTCGTGTCAGAAATAGAACACTTAGTATCAAAAATGACAGAATTAGAAATAACCATACAAGGGGAGCAGTCTATAGAAACATTAACAGCAGCAAATGAACGTAGAGGTTTAGCGTTTTTAAAACAAGGAGTTAATGATAGATACAAGATAATTTTGGATAGTGCAAGGCATACAAAAATGCAAGATGCTATAACACATCTTTTAGAGTTAGCTCCAAGTACAGCCCAAGTAACAGAAAATATCAGATATGCCAACAATTTTAGTTATTCTAATGCCCAGGGTTTTTCACCTCGGAGTTTTCACAATAACTACCGAAATAATGCTAATAATTCTAGTAACATGAATAGAAATTTTCCACGACAAACAAATTTTCGTAGCAATTACTTTCAAAATTTTCCAAGGCAAAATAATTTTAACAATAATAACAATTACCAACCACGTTTTAATTCGCCACAGAATAACAATTCTATTCAATATAATAACACTAATAGAACCAATCCAAATAACATAAATAGACAAAATAATAACCAATCTAATTTTTATAGAAGGGACAATACTTATCAAAATAATTCCAACATAAGAGGCAATGAAAGAAACGCGGTGAAGAATAACCGAAATAATAATAGGGAAAGGGAAACAACTTATATTATAAATGAGGGAAACGAAATACCCACCGAGGGGGAAGCCGACCTATCGGGGGGAAATCTGTAAGCCCAATACAACACATAGCTATATGTGCAGGGGGCATAACAAACGGCCTATATGTAAAATTTAAGATTAACAATAAATCAGGTATAAGATTTTTATTAGACACAGGAGCATCAATTTGCACAATTAAACAAGGAGTTCTGGATAAAAATACAACAATAAATAAAAATAATAAAATAACAATACAGGGTATTTCCGGTAATTTAAGAACAGTAGGCACTAGCATAAATAGCGTTACAATATGACAACACGAAACATCCTATACTTTTCATGTAGTACGTACAAGACTCATTTCCAGTACCTGTAGATGGAATCATTGGTGCTGATTTTCTTAAAGATTTTGGGGCAGTAATAGATCTAGAACACTTTGTATTAAAATTATCTTCAGAAGCTTTCCAAATTTCACTTCCAATATTAAACTCAGAACAACTTATTTCACTTACCATCGCACCCAGATCCGAAGCCACCTATTGGCTTAATAGTAAACATTTAGATACAAGAATAATCGATTCACAAGAACTTTGTGAAGGAGTTTTTATGGCAAATTCTATTTCTCAGTCGAGAAACGGTAAAATTCCAATTAAAATTTTAAATACCCGAGAATCCGAAGTAAGAATCAAATGGATAGAACCCAAGTCCACACCAATATCAGAATACCATACTATAGCATACGAACAAACTATAAAAACTTCAAATTTACGAACAAAACAGTTACTTAAAGAAATAAATTTCGAAACTCTTAATGAGGAGGAAAAATATGAACTCAAAGCTATATGTTCTAAATTTCAAGATATTTTTCACCTAGAAAGCGACAAATTAACATACACACATCTAGGTCAGGCCCACATATCACTAAAGGAAGGAGCTACTACAAAATATACCAAACCATATAGATTACCTCACTCTCAGAAAAAAGATATTCAAATAGAAGTAGAAAAGATGCTCAAAGATGATATAATAGAACCCAAGAAAAAAGATCCCATAACGGGAATACAAAAAGTCAGATTGGTAATTGATTATAGAAAAGTAAACGATGTTATTGAGGATGATAAATTTCCATTACCCAATATAACTGACATATTTGATATGGTTGGAGGTGCAACATATTTTTCATGCACAGATTTAAGTCAAGGTTATTATTAAATGGAATTAGAGAAAAATAGCACCCCTTGCACGGCCTTTTCAACAGAAAACGGACATTATCAAATGAAACGACTTCCCATGGGTTTAAAAATATCACCCAGCACTTTTTCAAGAATGATGTCTGTAGCTATGTCAGGTCTAACTTACTCACGTTGTTTTGTATATCTTGACAATTTAATAGTCTTCGGTAGAAATTTAGAAGACCATAATAAAAATGTAATGGAAGTTTTTGAAAGATTTAGGGAAGTGAATCTTAAAATCCATCCTAGAAAATGTGCTTTTCTTAGAAAAGAAGTTTTATATTTAGGACACATAATATCCAGTAATGGTATTATACCAGATCCATCTAAGTCGAATGTAATGAAAAATTACCCAACTCACAAAAACGCAGATGAAGTAAGAAGATTCGTAGCATTTGCTAACTATTACCGAAAATTCATACCAAACTTTGCTACACTGGCAATACCTTTAAATCGGTTATTAAGAAAAAACGTAGATTTTAAATTCTCTGAAGATTGCAAAACATCTTTTAATTTACTTAAAGAAGTGCTAATAAGTCCAAATGTTTTACAGTTCCCAAATTTTGAAAAAGAATTCATACTCCGAACAGACGCATCTGGATTTGCTTTAGGTTCTGTGTTATCCAATTATGATGATAAACCAATTGCTTACGCAAGTAAATCTCTTAACAAAGCAGAAAAGAATTATAGTACTATAGAAAAAGAATTACTTGCTATAGTTTGGGCAGTAAAGCATTTCAGACCGTATCTTTTCGGAAGACGTTTTAAAATATTAACCGATCATAGGCCTTTAGTATATCTATTTTCACTTAAAGAACCTTCCAGTCGATTAACCAAATTTAGACTACTAATAGAAGAATATACTTTTTATGTAGAGTATACACCAGGGAAAAACAACTGCACTGCAGATGCTCTAAGTAGAATACAAATTCATTCAGAAGACTTACAAAAACTTTACGTTTGTGTCACAACAAGAGCACCATCAAAGAAATCCGCTATAAACAAAGAAAATCCCCCAAAAGAAAAAGTAGAAAAAGAAAAGATCATCAGTGAACTTTTAAAAGCTCCGGAAACGGGTTTGAAAGTAGTTGAGTTAAAAATAATTAGCAGTTTTAAAGAAGAAGATGAAGATTTTGCAAAAATAAAGGGTACTAGAGTATTAAGTCCAAATCTTATATTGGGATATATTCCAGGAAGTAATTGTTTAATTTTAAACCGGTCCAAGATAAGTACTAATGCCCGATCGGCATCATTTGACAAAATGTTGTTGAGGGACGTACAGAAAAATTGTGAACCGCAAATGAATAATGAAAAGGAATCCAAGAATGGCACTATTGACCGATCAGCATCATTTGACAAAATGTTGTTGAGGGACGTGCGTACAATTTGCGGACCTTTATCAATTAAAAATATTTATATTACTAAAGAAGAATTAAAAAAAATAACAAACGGCCGTCGTAAAGAAAAAATAAATATATTAAAGAAAATGATAGAAGGAATATTTAAAGAAAGTAAAATAAAAGTGCACATAATAGATGAAAAAATTAAAATAACAGACCCTTGCAAAATTAAATTAATACTAAATGATTATCATATGTTACCAACGAGTGGACATGCTGGTATAAATCGCATGTTGCGAAACATTAAAAAAAGATATTATTGGACAGGCATGCAAAACGATGTGACGACATACGTTAAGCACTGCCCAATATGTCAACGTAACAAACATATAGTTACAACCAAAGAAGCAACCTATGACTATAACGTCAACAGCAGAATCAGGCTTCGATAAAATTTTTCTCGATTTAGTAGGACCCCTTGACGAATCAGAAAATGGGTCGAAATATATTCTTACTCTTCAAGACGAATTAACTAAATTCACTGAAGCAATAGCTTTACCAAATAAGGAAGCTAATACAGTAGCTAAAGGGCTCGTCGAATCTTTTATTCTTAGATATGGAGTTCCTGGAACTATAGCATCTGATCAAGGTACCGAGTTTACAAATAAAGTTTTTAAAGATATGTGTAGCTTGTTAAAGATAGAAAAACTACAGTCCACTGCTTACCATCATGAAAGCATTGGAGCGTTAGAGAATTCCCATAAATTTTTAGGAGCTTATCTTAGGAGTTATATATCGGAAAAACATACAGATTGGAGCAACTGGCTACCCTATTATGTTTTCTGTTACAACACTTCAGTACATTCAGAAACAGGGTACACACCTTTTGAATTAGTATTTGGAAGACAATGTAATTTACCTTCCAATCTCACAAATAAAGTAGATCCAGTGAACAACTACGAAGACTACGTGATAGACTTAAAACACAAACTACAAATAGCTCATAAAGACGCTAGGGATACTTTGATAAGCAAGAAAATTAATAGGAAGACGAGGTACGATACAGATGTAAAAGCAAAGGCTTCAGATTTTAACGTAGGAAGTCTAGTTTTGTTAAGAAATGAAAATAGAAAAAAGTTAGACCCAATCTATATTGGTCCATACGAAATACTATCTCAAAATGGGGTGAACTGCGATATTAAATATGAAAACAAAACAATGACAGTTCATAAAAATAGATTAAAACCTTTTTATATATATATGTTATTATTGTAGGATCGTTAGAATTAAGAGATTAAATACTAAATATATGTACATGATTTAAAAAAAAAGTTATACAAGAATAATTAAATATATAAGTACTTAACTATCATTTAGTTTTATACATAATTTTTATTAACCCGGGTTAACTAGATAAAAACTATTAATAAATTAAAATCTATATATTTACAAAAAAAAAAATTTGTATTAGAATTATTAAGTTAAGTAGATAGGAATCAAAAAAAAAAAAAAAAAAAAAAATATATTATGTAATAAAGTAAAGAATACATTAAAAAAAAAAAAAAATATTGTATGACAGAAAATTGTAAATACAAACAAAAAATATCAAATAACAAACTAAGCAAGATCCCTTGATGTACAAGTATCGCATAAAAAAGAAGAAATCATTCCATGTTATGATTTCTCCTTTTATCCCAGGAAGGGTGGTGTGAAGGGATCGCACCAGCGATCACTTAATTAATTGCCTCAAACCTCAAAACAATTAATGGAACATTCAACCTGTTTCGATGTTTAATATCCATATTCCCATCGCATTACATTTCATGATCAGCTATAGCAAAGCCAAAGCACAAACAATACAACATTCATATTTCCGTTGGCACACTCAGTGCATTGTGCATATAGCTATAAATAAATGCTCATATAGTTCAACTGGCACCTTCAGTGCACAAGCTATATAATATGACACCAAATATACAACAACACTTTCAGTGATTGAAGAAAAACAAACATAATTAAGGGTCGCTGACTTATGGTAATAAAATATGCATCATAAGCAAGCTAGCCCAAAACACTTGAAGTGCATGGCTATTATGCTGATGCTGCATTTTATGGGAATTCTTATTGAATATCGAAGTATTGTTGAATACCAATACAGGCATTATTTTATTGACAAATTTTGTATAAAAAGAGAAGAATAAAATTAAAACACTCACTTCTTCTTATTAATTCAAAGATTGTGTTTCACTTAATCAAGCAACTCGCTGGAGTCAAACCAATTTTTGATATAATTATAGCAATATAGACGCCCTAAAGAGCTACTCGCTTTTGGGTCAAGGTTTACCAGGCTACTCGCCGTACCACGTCTAAATTGCTAAGGAGAAAAAGTCAAAAAAAATATATATTCCAAGCGTTATCCAGCTACAGACTTTGCAGTGGCAATGTAACTTCTGCCACAACCTTTAATATTAAAAATGGTCTTCAGCAGGGAGCGGTCAACTCGCCGATTCTATTCAGCATTTACACCACCGATCTGATAAGTAGTCTAACTCAGGCAATTGCGTATGCCGACGATCTAATTGCGTACAGAACAGCTCCAAAAGTCGAGGTCATCAGGATTCTTTTGCAGCGTGACTTCGAGAAGATTCAGCGATATTGCGATGACTGGAAGTTGAAAATCAACTTTCAGAAATCAGAAACTATCTTGTTTAGGACTCCGTTGCGTGGAGCCCCATCTCAAATGGAAAAGATTCGGGTGTTTGAGAGGCAGTGTCTTCGACGCTGCCTTGGATTGCACAGAACACCAGAGTCGGAGTACAAACACTACTATTCCAACCTGGTTCTATACAACGGGGCCAACATAAACAGGATAGATAATTTCTTGCTGAAGCTTATTCGAGGTCACATTGCAAGAGCGATGTCCTCGTCTAACAGCTTAATTTTCGGGGCTTATTACCCCAACAACAAATACTACGAGTGTGCGTCTAAGCGGCTTTATTCCGCCCGATGCATTCGAGGGCTGATCCAGGATAGAGCGGCGGTTGCGCTAATCTACCACGTCGGCCGTAGAACTGTGGATCGGCGGCTCCTTTACAGTCGAGACGTCCTCGCACAAGACGGAGCTGAGCACCTTCGGTTCAGTAGGTCTGTGTCCGACCGGGACCGAAGAGATAGGGTAAAGCAGGAGAACCAGTTCTGGTGGTTGAAAAACGAAGATGAAGTTCCTTCAGATATTTAATAGTTGACCTTTTCTCTTGTATGGCCGACTTACATAGGTTTAGGTAGTTAGTTTTAAGTAGGGACAGTCAGGGTGGCACCAAAAAAAAAAAAAAAAAAAAAACATACAAAAACACCAAAAACACCAAAAAAAATATAAAATCAACAAAAATACAAAAAAATTATAAAAACCGGAAAATGCTTGCTGTGGCTGTTCTAGTTTGTAAGTAGCTTATAAGTAGGTTGTAATTAGTTTAAAATTAGTTGTAAGTAGTTTTAAGTAGTCTATCAACCGCCATCGAGTAAAGTCGCACTTTAGTTCTGCTCCGTGCATTTACTTTTGTGTTTTTTTTTAACAATCCCCATTACCTCTAACTCATTCTGCTGTGTCGTCATTTTCACACCGTTTGCATTATCGCGAGTGTGCCCATTTAATTCTTTTTTTTTGTTTTGTTTCTGCCTTGTCACACTTATCGTGGTGAAAATATAAAAATCTGTGACCCTATTACCTGTCTGAATTAAATTTTTTGTGCGTACCCTGCCCTTATTATTGTGACTCAACCACTGCCCATTAAACAAAAAACAAAAAATAATAAAATAATAACTATGTCATCCAAGTGCGGGAACCCAATCTGTGTCAACACTGATTCCAATGCTGAGTGGATAAGTTGTAGCGGCATTTGTGGTAGCATGTTTCACCCCTCCTGTGTTGGCCTCGGAAAGAGATCATTTGTTTACTTAAATGATTTCAAGAAGAACTTTATGTTCTTCTGTGACGAGTGCAAGGGTATCTCCCTGTCACACATTATGCTAGCAATCAAATGCCTTAATGACTCTTTATCTAGTGATAATAATAAGTGCGCGAATAAAATCCAAAACTTTTCTAAGAACTGCGATCTCATTATTAAAAGTGTTGAAGAACTTCATGAACAGTTGCAACTCTCCTCTTCTCAATGTTTTTCTAAGCTTTTGAGCATAGAGAAGCAACTTACCATGTTAAATAAACTGCCTTACTCGTCCAATGACTCGATTATTGACCTCAATAATAACATTTCATCCAAATTCAATACCCTTCGATCCGACATAGAAGTTTTTCTGCAAGGTACCTCGTCTAAAACAATATTTCCCTATTATTCTCCTGATCAAACCTTGCTCAACCAAATCTACAACGAGCTACATAGTGCCACATCTTTGCTATCTAGAGTTTCTGCTGAGGTAATATCTATCGGGTACGACTTAAGTAGTAATGGTCAACGGACTTTAGAAATGCATCGAGACATGGATTGCTTGAACAATCATTCGAAGGAATTACGGCTGCTCTTGAAGGATATTTTAGATGAACCAAGATACACCAGACCAGAACCGGTAACGGTGTACAACAGTCTATCTATCCTTGATGAAATCTATCTATTTTTATTTAAAATTCGATTTTTTTTATACAAAGTGTTAATTTCATTAAACTGTTTTCTCGCGTCGCTATAAACAAAAAAGTTCATTTTTACTTATTAAATCGCGAAACGTAATTTTAGTCCCAGTCCGCGTATTATATATATATATATTTAAAAGTGAGATATCGTTGCAACAAAGGGCAACAATAAAAAAAAAAGGAGGTATCCATCGCTAAATACAAACCGTTGCAGTGGCTACTTCATCAGGATTTTAGGGGTGAGTTTTTTTATATACCACTATATTGCTAAACACCTTTTTATTGCAAATATATATATAAAAAAAAAGAAAATAGTACGCAGATCGAGGGGGGGTTTTAAAAGGGGGATTAATGTTAAATTTAAATTAAAAGCAAATATACAAAAAAAACAGATTAAAGAGGCTTTGAAAGCCCAAGTTAATAATAAATCGAAGACGATTTAATCGGATAAAGATATATTTTCTTTAATCAGCGGCAGGGTTGCCGTGTGGTGAATTAACCTTTCGTTTAATATTGTGTTAATTTAAATTTTCAAATCACTTTGAATTTTTGATTTTTTTTTTTTAATATTATTTTAAAGTTTAATTGCAAAATGAAATAAATTATTTATGCATTTATTTGAAGTAAAACGAAAAGAGTATGATTTTTAATTTCGACTATGTATATATTGAACTTATTCAAAATGAAGTTTGAGTAAGTAAATTTTTGGGATAAGAGTGAAGGAATGAAGGAAATGACGTAGAGGGGAGGGGAAGAAGCCATTTTAAGGGGTTGCTCTAGCGAGGGATGCAACCAGGTAGGGAGGGTGAAGAACAAATTTCTCGCGTATCGCTGACATCGGGATACAAGCTGGCAAAAATAAATAAATTTTTTTGTAGTGAGCTAAAGGTCCAAGAACCATGACCACCGCTGAGCTAGGGGTTCGAATTGCCAGCAAGGACTATTAGGCAAAACAGCCCGCTACAGATTGAATGATCATACCT
>OX276335.1:173202375-173293840 GCA_946251815.1 Dasysyrphus albostriatus
ATCATTATCATTATCATTATCATTATCGTTATCATTATCATTATCATTATCATTATCATTATCATTATCATTATCATTATCATTATCATTATCATTATCATTATCATTATCATTATCATTATCATTATTCAAGAAGCGATATGGTGTAAAATCCATATTTTTACCACCCAAAAAGGTGATAAATTACCTTAAGTCGCCAAAAGATCAATTCCCCCTCCAAACACCTAGAGTATATGCGGTACCATGTAGCTGTGGATCTTCATATGTAGGACAGACCTAGAGGAGCATTGCTACACGTTTGAATGAGCATATTCTCGACAACCCAGATGAACACCATTGGATTCACTTCGACAAAGCCAAGGTTGTAGCTAATGAACCTCACTACATCCCTCGTCTAGTGCGCCAAGCGATTGAAATCAAACGGCACCTAAATTTCAATCGTGACGACAGTTTCAAGCTGTCAAAAACATGGGATCCCATAATCAACTCCAAAAGGTTGATCCAAATACCACTGCACACCAACGCGGATATAGTGAGCATAGTTTGCCCAACTTGCGAACCAACAACAACAATAGCAAGAAACAGAACCTTCGACGCAGCGTTACAACCTGCGTAGCCAAAATCGCTCTTAACATCTCTTGGAAGTTTCCCGGTGACCACGCTCAATGCAATTCGCTGCGAAACGTTCGGGTGAGTACTGTATTGAACTCGCTAAATATTAAATATTTATAACGCGGCTAATCCGAAAAGTTTAAAAATGTCTATTGTAAACAACCGCGAAAACCTTAAAAGTTAAATTAAATGTAGGTTGAGTAATGTAAGTTATTATTTAATAAACAAAGTTATTGGAACACTGGATTGCATTCAATCAAACCAGGTCGATAAAGAATTAAAAAAAAAAAAAACAAGAAAAAGGGAACGTGAACTTCACATATACGACGTTAACGTTGATCCAGGATAGAGCGGCGGTTCCGCTAATCTACCACGTCGGCCGGAGAACTGTAGATCGGCGGCTCCTTTACAGTCGAGACCTTTGTCCTTTACGCACAAGACGGAGCTGAGCACCTTCGGTTCAGTAGGACTGTGTCCGAACGGGACCGAAGGGATAGGGTAAGGCAGGAGAACCAGTTCTGGTGGTTAAAATATGAAGAATGAAGTTCCTTCAGATATTTAAAAGTTGTCCTTGGTTTTTCTCTGTCATGGCCGACTTACATAGGTTAAGGTAGTTAGTTTTAAGTAGGGACAGTCAGGGTGGCACAAAAAAAAATTATAAAAAATACAAAAACACAAACAAAATATAAAATCCACAAAAATACAAAAAAAAAATATATATATATAAAAACCGGAAAATGCTTGCTGTGGCTGTTCTAGTTTGTAAGTAGGTTGTAAGTAACTTATAAGTAGGTTGTAATTAGTTTATAATTAGTTGTAAACAGTTTTAAGTAGCTTTAAGTAGTTTTAATTAGTTTTAATAAGTTTTAATTTAGTTTATGTAGTTTGTAAGTTTTATAAAAAACCAAAAAAATAAAGACAATGATACCGAGTTTTTTTGTAAATTCTTCTCGGTAAAAAATAAAACCGACCTGAATTTAGTATTGATAGTTCTTAGGCCGAAAGGCATTAGCATTAAGTTATTATAGTTTAACTTAGAGCGCCCGACTGGGGCCAGTAAGTTAGTTCTAAGATATCGATAAGTAGGCTAGTTTTTATGAATTTTTGTCTAGCTTTAAGATAGCTTTAAGAAAATTGAAAATAAAAATGAATTATATACAGGGTGGCGCACGAATCGTGCTACAAAAATAAAACGTAATAACTTTTTTTCTGTGTGATTAATCGGCATTTTTTTTTTATTTTGTAGGTTACTATTTAGATTTATAAAAATGGGATACGGGATACGGAGAAAAGAATTTGGATAGTGCAACGGTACCATGCTTTGCAGTCCGTCATTTCCGTCCAAAGGGAATTTAGGCGGGAATATGGCGGTAATCCCCCGTGTAGATGGACCATTATGAGGTTTGTAAACATGTTTGCCGAATCTGTATCATCGCACGAAGGCCGTACCATCGAGATGCCAATGTTCGGGTTCAGGATACAATCGCAGCAGTAGCATCTGCAATACAAGCCAATACGAGCGTTTCGACCCGAAACTTATCGGGGCAAATTGGAGTTAGTAGAAGGTCATTACAACGGATACTTCATGTGGTGCGCAGTTTCATCAAGGTGTATTGTCGGGCCGTACTTCTTTGAAGAAAACGGTGTAACCGTTACTGTCAATGGGGACCGTTATTTAAAGATGTTGAAGGAGTTTTTTTACCCAGAACTGCGCCGAAGACGTATACCATTCAACAGCGTTTGGTTCCAGCAAGATGGAGCAACTGCACATATAGCCAGACCAGTTATGGCGGAACTAAACAAAAAATTCGCAAACAAATTAATTTCTAGGAACTCCACTCTTCGCTGGCCCCCAAGGTCACCTGACCTGACTGCACCAGACTTCTTTTTATGGGGTTATGTCAAGCAAGAGGTGTATAAAACGAAGCCCAGGAATTTAACTGAATTAAAGCAGTCCATAACGACAATAATTGAGGCGATCCCAACTTCAACTCTTCAGGCCGCAGTGAATAATTTTTTGATCAGGTGCCGCATATGCGTGGGAGAGCGTGGAGGTCATTTGCGGTCTATAATCTTTAAAAACAACTAACTATTTAAAATAAAATTTAATTTTCTAACCAATAAAAAAAAAAAATGAAATACATCGATTAAAAAAAAAGTTATTTGAATTTCTTATTGTAGCACAATTGGTGCGCCACCCTGTATAAAAAAAAAACGTTAACGTTGTTGGGTATGTGACCCGCATGCCCCCACAGAGGAGAAAGATGACGACAACAAGGACTAATAATACGAGCTCTTGGGCAAGACATACGAGCAATGCCCTAGCTATGAAATTAAGATTGTCTTGGGTGATTTTAATGCCAAGCTAGGAGGAGAAGACGTCTTTGGTGGGTGGCACAATCGGAAAATATAGCCTGCACGACACCACCTCCGATAACGGACTCAGATTAATCGACTTTGCTGCGGGGGTAAAAAGGTAAAAAGAACCTCCCAGGGTTACAAGGGCCGAACCGAAGCCTGCAAGGACGAACAGGGGAACATCGTGGTAGAATCGCAGTTGGTGCTGAGGATATGGAAAAATCATTTCTGCAAATTGATCGAACTGAATCCCATTGCCATGCAGATTGCACCATTCAACCTGGAAGACGTAGGTCAACAATCCCGCCCTCACCGATCGACGAAGTGAAGATAGCTATATCTAAACTTAAGTCCAATCAATATTGCTCTTGAAAGAATTGTGCAAAATTCTCACGTCAACACTAGAGGCACAATTTTTCAAAAGTCCGTGCAACTACTCGCTTACGCCGACGATATTGACATAATTGGACGAACAAAGCGTGATGTCAATGCTGCTTTTGTGAGTATTGAGGAGGAAGCCAAGAAGATGGGTTTAACGGTGAATGAAGGCAAGACCAAACATCTATATGCTGTCAACAAGAAAGGACACCCAACACCGACGTCTCGGTCAGAACGTCACTATAGACAGCTATGATTTTGAGGTGGTCAGAGACTTTGTCTTCCTAGGCTCCGCTCAGCGAACGATACCAGTGCTGAGATCAAACAAAGAATTACTCTTGCCAATCGATGTTTCTTTGGGCTAAGAAGCCAATTGAGAAGCAAAGCCCTTTCTCGGGCAACTAAAAAGTGTCACTGTATAAGACGCTTATCATTCCGGTCCTGATGTATGGTGCAGAGACATGGACGCTTTTAACGGTATATGAGAACGCTATAGGCTATTTTGTGAGGAAAATTCTCCGGGTGATTTTTGGTCCCGTCTGCATAAATGGGGAAGGGAGAAGAAGATACAACCACAAACTGTACGGGCTGTACAGTGACACCGACCTAGCCAGTAAAGTGAAAAGCCAACGACTGAGATGGCTGGGTCACCTATTTCTTTAAATAGCAATTACAAAATTATAATAAAATACAAATAATTTCCGTAACATACACATTCGAAATATAATGGAGATTATTTAAACTTTATCTAATAAAGCGGTTGATGTTCTTTACTATTTTTTTTTTTTTTTTTTAATAATTGAGTGCATTATATCTCTGTACTACACCAGAAAAAAAAGCTACTGACAAACTAGTTTATATAAACTATACAGAAATTCAGTGCTTTTTACAGATTACAATCATTGAATTAAAGGAACAGCAGTTTTACACTAGTTCTAAACCAAATTAATTAAATGAGATAGATAAATTGGAAAAATAAAAAAAGATAAATAAATAAAGGTTAGTTTTGACAGTTAATAGTGACGGAAAATGTGTCATATAATATATTTTATCTTATATCTACATATAATCATATAATAAATAAATGTGTGCCTCAAACGACTTTGGCGATCAGCCATTGAAGTGTGATGTCAATATTATCTTTTTATTTACACGAAATACTGTAGCAGCATATCTCTCTATCTTATATGCTGAAAAGATTCATTCGTTCTATAAGACTAGTCTCGTCTAAAGTACCAGGAAGATCTCGTTTTTTACCCAAAACAAGAACTGTAATGCCTGCTAACTGTGGCTTATCCAAAAGTGAGTGCAGTTCATTCCTAGATGCTTCCATTTTATCAAGGTCAGCAGCATCAACCATATATACAATTGCATTAACAACACGGCAATATCTTTCCAACATTGATCTAAATCTTGGCTGTCTACCGATGTCCCAAACTTTGATGGTAACATTGCCTTTGGAAATTTTGAGCATGTTGAATCTTACTGTTGGGATCATGTCTTCGGCAAACTGGGCGGAAGAAATAACATTAACAAAAGTTGTTTTCCCCGAAACCTGTAGTCCTACTAGTGTGAGTTCCATTTCTTCTTTCCAAAAAATACTTTTAAACCAATCCAATATTCTATTGATTAAAGCCAACATTATCGATAAATTTATTGTTTAACTAAAATTTAAAATTTTATTTTCATTAAATTTATTTTTATAATAATAACACTTCCTACGCCCAAGATTTTTCTTTTCAAACATTTTCGATGGGCGATTTTTTTAATTTTCAACTTTACTTTGTTTGACATCCAGTTCTGCGAATGGACAACAGTGCTCCAGCCCCAAAAGTCTTTGAATCCAACCCCGTGGAACGGCACATTTAATTTAATTTTTAATTTTGGTGGGGCAAAACCCCCATTTATTCCGCTTAATACAAGCTAATTCTTAATCTAACTTAAAACTAAGAACTTAAGCTAAGGTAAGTGTGGAGGAGGGCGATTCAGAAGACGGAGTTTTAGGGATGGAGTACTAAGGTTAAAGTCAAAGGAGTTCATGTTCAGATTAAGACTTCACAGCATTCGAGAGATAGGTTCGTTTGAGCCATAGGAAGTCCAGTGGGTGGGAAGATAAAAAAGACGAGGATTTCGAGAACGAGGGTTAATGTTAAAGGAGATAGAGTTGTAGAGTGAAATGCAGTCAACGGAACCAGAAAATAATCGATGAATGAAGAGAATGTCTCATATTTCTCTACGTTCTTTGAAAGAATTCAAGTTGATTAGTTTAAGGCGGTCTAGATAGGGAGGCAGGATCAGGGGATTGGTCCAGTCAAGGCCTCGAAGAGCAAAGCGAAGGAAGCGACACTGGACGCTTTCGATTCTGGGAATGTGTATAAGTTGATAAATGGACCAAACTTGAGAAGCGTATTCGAGGAGTGGGCGAAAAAATGATATGTATAGGGATCTAGTCACATAAGGGTTAGAGAATTCCTTTGACCATCTTTTGACGAAGCCGAGGGCTGAATTCGCCTTGAGAATGATATCATCTACATGGGAGAGAAAATTAAGTTCCGCGTCAAATATTATGCCAAGATCACGAATAAACTCAAAGGTGGGTATGGGTTGATCATGAAGGAGGTAAAGACGCGGAGGAGATTTAAAGAGCAAGAGGTAGCGTTTCTAAAACGAACGCTGTAATAACAATTATCTAGGTTCGAAGCCGAGAGAGGACAATTTGAAAAGTATTAGCTTATGGGAAATTTTATCAAAGGCCTTATTAAAATCAGTTGAGATAACATCGATTTCGTAACTTTTCTCCATGGCCGATAGCGTGAAAGACACAAATTCAACAAGGTTAGTGGTTGTAGATCTGCATTTGAGAAAGCCATGTTGTCTGGGGGAGATGAGAGATTTGCAGTGGAAGCTAAGCGTTTCATACAAAATACTTTCAAAGAGTTTGGGTATGTGAGAAAGCTTGGCAATTGGACGATAATTGTTAACATCACCCTTCGAACCTTTTTTTGTGTATTGGAATAATGAAAGATGATTTCCATATCTGAGGAAATTCACAAAGATTTAGGGAAAGGCTAAAAATTTTTGTAAGAGGAAAAGAAAGGGTGGAAGAACATTTTCTTAGAAGTATGGCAGGGGGACCATCGGGACCGGGATTAAATTCATCGTTTAGTTGATTTACTTTAGTTTCGATGAGGTTGGCGATAGTCCTAGGATAATTTGAGGTTTCGTTATTGAAAGAGAGAGTGTTAGGGTAGCCATCGGATTTTCGTTTATATCGTGTTTTTCAATAAGAGCGCTAAAAAAGCTTTTTTAAATAAAACAAAAACGGTTTTGGATATCAATGAAATTCTTTATTCCTGTGAAAGTACGTTCCATGCCATTATGAATGGAACTCGATTTCTTCTGCATGGCCATCAGGTGCAAAGGAGTTATCTGCCAAAGATTGTTTGAAAAATTTAGCAAAAAGGTTGGCGATAGCCCTAGGATCGTTTGAGGTTTCGTTATTGAAAGAGAGAGTGTAAGGGTAGCAATCGGATTTCCGTTTATATCGGGTTTTTCAATCAATGGTTTTGGTTTTGGATATCAATGAAATTCTTTATTCCTGGGAAAGTACGTTCGATGCCATTATGTATGGAACTCAATTTCTTTTGCATGGCTACCACGGGTACGCTTGCAGAAGTCCAGACGCTGAACCCAATTTTCGACGGTTTTCAAGCATAAATCGGCCGATACTGCTGCAATTTCACGTTCGATATTCGTACGAAGTTCATCAATCGTCGCTGGTTTGTTGGCATAGACCATAGACTTGACGTAGCCCAACAGGAAATAGTCTTACGGCGTCAAATCACACGACCGAGGCGGCCAAGCGACAGGACCATTTCGTGAGATAACACGTTCTCCAAACTTGGTTTCCAATAAATTGATTGTGACGTTCGCTGTGTGGCTTGTGGTGCCGTCATGTTGGAACCACATGTCCTCCAAGTCCATATCATCCAATTGGGGCCAAAAATATTCGGTTATCATTGAACGGTAGCGATCCCCATTCACATTAACGTGCCGGTCCTGATCATCACGGAAGAAGTACGACCCAATGACGCCGCCGGCTTATAAATCACACCAAACCGTAATTTTTTCGGGATGCAATGATGACTCATGGAGTACGTGTGCATTGCTGCCTGACCAATACCGCATATTTTGTTTATTGACGAAGCCATTCAGCCAGAAATAAGCCTCATCGCTGAAGATGATACCTTCGATGAAAATTCGAATCATTTTCAAGTTGTTGCTCAGCCCAATTCACGAACATACGACTCTTCTGGTGGTCAAGCAGCTTCAGTTCTTGCGTCAATTTAATCTTGTAAGGATGTAGGCCAAGATCTTTTCGCAAAATTCGCCACAACAACGTCATAGAGATTCCCAACGCTTGAGAAAGACGTTTGAGAGACACATTGGGGCTTTCTGCAACTGAAGCCTCAGCGGCAGCAATATTCTCGACACTAAGGGCACTTCTTTATCTCACTGGCACGGGAACGTTTTGTATTGTGCCTGTGGATTCAAATTTTTCCACTAGATACTCAGTTGTTGATCTGCTGGGACGATTATGACGACCATAAATTGAACGTAGCGCTCTTGAGGCCACTGACCCCGAATTTCGGTAGTAAATTTTTATAATTTCGACTCGTTGTTGGCTCGTATATCTTTCCATCATAATATGGCAAACCTTACTGAAGAGAAATGTCAAAAGAGCGGCAAGAAATATGGCGTCGTTTGCTGTCCCTGTCGCTCTACTTTTGTAGCGTCCCTGTTGAAAAACACTTTAGTTGACAAACTGAAAAAATGACTTAGGATCATTGATTAGGTTGGATTGCGTGGTAATTAGATTGCGTGGTAATTAGATAGCGTTGGTGAAGGGAATTGTATAGCTCGTTTAAATGTAGATAAGAACCAAGATAGTTCGAATAGTCAGTATGAGAACGACAGAGGAGGAAAATTTCCCACAACTTATTTTTCTTATTTCGCAGACAACAAAGTTTACGATTATACCAAGGTGGAGAAGAAGACAAGGTTTTGTGGCGAGAAAAAGGAACATAAAGAGTAATAGAATTAAATATTTCAGTGTACAATAAAGTAGTGGCATCATGAAATAGTTGGTAGTAATATCTACATCTTCATAGACAGTCAGGCGGCAATAAAAGCCATTTCCTCAATCACTATAAAGTCTAAAATGATAGATAGTTGCCGAAATATACTGAGGATTCTCAGCGCAACGAACACAGTTACCCTTAAATGGGTCCCAGGACACCGTGATATATACGGGAATGAAATGGCAGATAAATTAGCCAAAAACGGGTCATCCCTTGATCCGAGCCAAACCGATTACTCGGTACTTATGCCACTGGAGCAAGAGAAAAGTAGAATTCACCAAAGTTTCCTCGAGGATGCGGATGTCAGATGGTCAACCATCGACACCTGCAGAGTTTCAAGAAATCTATGGCCGAACATTTCAAGAAAAAAGACAGAATATTTACTCAAGATCAGTAGGCCTCAACTATCCACCCTCATTGGAATCCTAACGGGTCACAACTCTATGGGTACCCACATGCACAGAATGGGCATAAGCTCGTCGGACTTGTGTAGAGGGTGTCACTTTCTTTGTGAATGCCCCAGCCTAGCCTGAACCAGAAAGGCAGCCCTCGGAGAATACTTTTCGACGAACTGGGCGACATCTCAAACTTGCCACCAAAGAACATTCTAAAATTGATCCAGAATTCAGGGTGGTTCAGGGAGGCGTAAAATACCAAAACCAACACCTAAACTCCACCCAATCCACCTTCTCCTTCTCTTCACACCTACCTTAACCAATTCCTTTGGGGAGCGCAATGGATCCATTGAAATCCGAGTGAGATGGTACGGCTTGCCGTATCATCACCCCTTCAAACCTAACCTAACCTAGTGGCATCATTTATCATCAAAATTAAAAGAGATTTTTTAAGGTATTCGTTTTTTAGAGGAAAGTTTGCTTTATGGAAGTCTTGAGAATAAAGATCGGTAGTGGGAGTGGATTGTAATCGGGAGTCGTGAAAAAATGAGAGAAGAAGGGGAGGGTGGTAGTCATCGATGGTTGAAAGAGAAAGGGGGCTAGCTAAGACAGAAGAGTTAATGGGGTCGGTTGTGAAAATAAGGTCAAGTTGTCTATCCATGAAATGTGTGATTCCGCTGACTTGGCAAAGGCTTGAATCAGCAAGGCTATCTAGAAAGACATTGTTTGATCTTATTGTACAAACAATAAGAGATGTCGCTTTCTTACTGTGCAAAACAATAAGATGTATTAATTTGTAAATATTGGTTTCTTACTGTACAACACAATAAGAAATGATGAATACAAAATGCAGGCACTTGAAACCTGATCTTGTGTGAATAAATCGATCGAAGTAAAGAACAAAACGATTGTAATTTAAATGATATTTATTGTTGGGCTAAATGCCTCTTTTATACTTAATACTAAATGCTGACAAAGGTACTCGTATTTAATAATGAAATAAAATTAAATATGAATATGGGTCGATGTGGTGTTCGATCGTTGCACTCAAGTTGCAACTATGTATCTGGTCAGCACTTTTCGGTGGTTCTGGGTTGATGTAGGTTGTTGTCGTCGGCGATGTTTGTAGGTTGCCTAATTGTCAACGATGTAGGTCAGCAATGTTATGTTTTTGTGTTTCTTGACAGACATATTGTTTGGAAAATCGTCTGATGGACTCCATTTTAAATAAGGAAGATTGAAGTCGCGGAAAAGAAGGATCTCATCATGGGGATCACACAAATCAATTATGTGGTCAATTGTTCTAATAGCAAGTTCATATGATTCAATGGATTGTGATGGTAAGATGTAACAACAAACAACGTAAAGCGACTTAAGGGGAAGAGTTATCTTAACAGATACATAATCAAGATTAGGGGAAGAAGATACGGCAATAAGGGATGAGTCAATAGCATTTGTTACAGCAAGAAGGACGACACGGCAAGGGGAACCGTTATTGGATGGGTTAAGAACGTCATCGCGATAAACGTTAAAATTAGAAGGGAACAATTCTTGATTTTTAATGCAGGGAATGAGATTTGTTTCAGTCAGAGCATATATCTCGAAAGGTAAGGAGTGAGTTTGTTGCAAAACTTAGTAAGTCTTTGACCGGAGACCTCTTACATTCTGATAATAGAAGGTAAATGGAAAGTTTTTGAAAAGAGGAGAGGGGGTTGGGAGTACATTAGACACAAAAAATTTTTCGTGGTCTGCTCTACTACGCTGAAGGTGCGAAATACGCTTTGAATGGATATAATGTCCAAGGGCCTCAAGATCATTCGCCACTCTTTGGGGACATAAATTGAGGAATTTGTGATATTTTATGAAGAGAGTTTTGAGACTTGGAACATCAGTGGGAAGGCCTTCCTGTTGAATTGTGACCATTACACTTGTGTTAGTTTATCCTTCAAAGCAAACGGAGTCGGGTTTATCGTAAAGGTATGCTAAGTACAGACGAATATTGTTGCAGGTTTTTTATCTCTAAGCCTTGAGAGAGCATAGCGGCAATCAGAGGATTGGTTAGATAGCTGAGTGAATTTGACTGTAGGGGGAGAAGGAGATCAAAAGGTAGCAGGAGGTGCAACTGAGGATGGGGTGGATGTAAATGTTTGGGTAAAGATTGAAGGGGTAACTGATGTGGGGAGAGAAGTAGAGATAGGTAATGGGTATAAGTTTGCTGGAATTGATCCAGAAGAGGATGTGGGGTTATTAGGGAGATGGTTTGGTGAGGGGTTAAGAATATGGGAACTACGAAAGTTAGCGTACTTGGCCCCAGAGCTGAAGTTGAGATTCGGAGAGGAACTCGTTTGGGGTGGTTCGGTTGGTATTGATAAAAGCTTGGAGATTGGCACAGTAGAGGATGACAGCGGAACAGGTGGCGCACGCAAGTGGAAGAGGACCTCAGCCAACTTGGCGTCCGACACTGGAGACAGCCAGCTAGAAACTGAGCCAGTTGGAAGAAGCTTGTTGGTTGAGGTCCTGGTCAACCCCGGACTGTAGCGCCACCTTAAGTAAGTAAGTAAGTAAATGACATCTCAGCTCCAGCTAAACATCTAGAGAGCCCAATTAGCAATGTAGGACGGAACCTTTTCCTTTAAACTCTGAAAGGTAATACATTCCCTCGGCAATCAAAACAAGGCTACTTTAATTATATAATAACATCTTTGAAACTGGTAACTGGCCACTGTAATTCCTATACATTACTTAAGAAACCAATTAATTTTGTGATGGGTATCGTCCTATATCACTTATTCCCTGTATATCAAAGGTCCTGGAAAAAATAATCGCCAAACGACTTCTCTGGTTTATAGAATCTCAAAAACTGACAAGTATTAATCAGGGTGCTTTTAAGCCCAATAAAGGTTGTACTGACGCTTTACTACATATTGATCACTACATCTCAAACGCATTATCTACTCGCAACCACGTCACCTTGCTCTCGCTATGTTTCGAAAAGGCATTGGACAGAATTGGGATCCACTTTATCCTCGATAAATTAAAAGGTTGGGGAGTTGGCCAAAGGATATACAACTACATAAAATCCTTTCTTTCCAATCGTAGAATTTCTCAAAAAGTTAACAACAACTTTACCTCTTCCCGCCCACTTTACAACGGTTTCCCCCAAGGATCTCCCCTGTCTTTGATCTTATTTTCAATGGTTTTTGATGAAATAAGTGCTATAATAAATAAATATAAGCTTTTAGACCACTGCGTATACGCAGACGATATTTACATACTTTGCAAAATTAACGATCTGAATAGTGTTAAACTCTAGTGTTAATATTCTCTAATATAACAAACAATGTTTTAAATTAGTGTACCACACCGGGTGCTAAAATATCACTAGATATATTTAAGACACTGCATGTTTGTCGCAAAAAAATATTGTAAATTCGGATTAAATCTAAACAATGTATGTACATATAGAAAATGTATGTAATCTAAAATACTAGGTATTATATTTAATAATAAATACAATTGGAAACCCCACTGTGCTGATCTAAAAAAGAGTATTACTAGTAGGGCCAATATTGTAAGCTATCTTTCAAGCAAAAAACTATATTTTCACTTAAACACCCTCTGTTTCATAACAAAATCCTTAATTTTATGTAAAATTGACTATGACTTATTTATCTCTGGAAAATGTCCAAAAACAACGCTCAACCTCCTGAAACCGCCCTTTCACCAGGCAGCTAGAAGAAGCATTAATGAATATCGCACAACCCGTATCCAAAATATCTTGGAAAATATCTGGAAGCTGGTCTTCCAACTCTAGAGCAAGCAGACAAGGGGAAGTTTTTATTAAGCTCATCCAAAAACTAAATTTTTCCAGCAACTCAATTATCAACAAAGACATCGTCTTAGCAATTAACTGTAAAAAGTACAAACAAACGCCTTCCACAATTTAAAAAAAATTAAGGAATATTAAGAAATACACGTCTATTCAGCACGATGGTAGAAATACGTATGATGATACATTTTATAGTATTTGCAAATTCATTATTAAATTGAAATCCTTTGGAATTCATGGTCAGCTTCTGAATTGGTTATTCAAGAAATACTACCTCGAAAACAATGAAAGTTCTTCCGGGAATATTTCAAGGTAGTTATCTTGAACGACTTTTATTTAATATATTTATAAATGACATTCCACATCTCCTTAAACATGCTTCCTGCATAATTTATGCAGATGAAATTTAGTTATTTATGTGCATTAAAAAATCATCAGATCTGTACAATCTTCAAAATGATTTGAATTCGTTGATATATTTGTGCCAGCAAAATTTTTTACCATTAGAATATTGATGTGTTATGTCTTTACAGCCTATCTAGTCCCAATGATGAACAACCATACAATTTTCAATCAGACTCTGACTCGCAAATCTAAGATCTTGGAGTCATTTTTGATACAAAGTTGTCTTTTTTCTTACACATAGACTGCATAATTGCAAAGGCAAACTCTATGCAAGCGAAACTGCAGTGAGTTTACTAACCCATATACTTTAAAAACAGTTTATATATAATATGCCTCTAGTTCTTCCAATTTTTGAATATTGTTCGGTATAACTCACATTGAAAGAGTTCAAAAAGCATTCAAAAGATTTATGGTAAGGCAACGTAAATGGAGAATTGACACTTATACCGCTCAAGATGTACCTTAATTGGCGTCGACTTTTTAGAGAAAAGAAGTTCTGTTCAGTGCTTGTTGTTTGTTCACGATGTTTTTTCTTACAGAATCAAATGTCCAGCAATTGTTAAAATCTTTGAAATATATGTTTCAGAAAGGAGAATACGCCAGCGTCATTTTTTAAATAACCCTAGGCATAGGTCTAATTGTCTATTTAATGATTCATTTACTAGGTGTACAAGACTTAACAATAATTTTTATTAAGAAATTGATTTATCGATGAATAGAATTTAATTTAAAACTTAAATATTATATTTAGTGAATAAACTTTAGTTTGACCTTCCAATATTGTTAGTAGTCTGTAAGATATAACATCTGTAGATGAATGAATAAATAAATAAATAAATAATCCTATTTTTTTTCTTAAAACTTATAAAATAACTTATTTTAATTTAATTATTATATACTTACAAAATCAACTCGTTCCTCGGCCAACCAATGAAAAGATTTAAGAAATAGTAATACCGTGAATAATGCTACAAATCGAGGGTTAAAATCATCTCGAAACACAGTAAACGCCAAACAAGTTTCTGTTAGAGCATACCAAAATCTTTCCAGCAAATGTTCAAACTCCGTAGATCTTAATGTTCCCAAAAATATCTAAAAATAAAATATTAATAATTATAATAAAATAAAAAAAAACACTGATAATATTTACCTTTCTTAATAATTTTCCAAAAACAAAGACCATAACAAAAAATTGGACATATATAACCTGTTAAGAATAAAAATAGTTAAGTTACGTTTGAAAATTTCAATCTAATTTGGATGGTCGGTTTAAATTTTCAAAAAAAAAATTCACCTCAAAGTATTTTCTGAAGAAAATGGGTTTTGCATCCAAAAATAACTGTTTTCCATTATTAGGCTATTATTTTATTAGTTTAGTTGTATAATGGGTTATATGTTTCATAACCAATCGTTTTTTTTTCATCAAACTTTAAAAGTTCCGAAGCCGAAAAAACAACCAAATTACGGAAAAAATGACGAAAAGATGAATTTTGGTAGTTAGTTCCCATCGATATGAAAGCCGCTAACAATTTAACGGGAGGTCAAAGGTCCCCCAAACGGTTTTCAAGGAATATCTCCCGATAATTCTTACAGAAAAAATTTCGAAAACTGGGTTGTAGCTTAAATTAATTTCCTACAAAAAATGTTGACTAGCTTTCTTTCATAAGAGTTACCGAGTTATCGAGGATAATTCAATCGCTAGATTTACGGATCTTATCTTTCTGTTCAAAGTGTACTCTTTTACACCACCTTTAAGGTTGAGTACAACAGTTTTTCTTTGGTGGTATCTAACAGGAAAATTAGAAAATAGAACTCAAATATATATACAAGGATTTGAGAAAGTTCCCTACGATTCGAGCTGCACTATATTAATCGTAAGGGGTCGCAGGTCACGAAACATGGTATTTAGTTAATACAGGGTGATTTGCATAAAATGTGAAAAAAGCCTGTTGGGTGGGTTGAGAAAAGAAAAAAATCGTATTAATTACTTAAAACAGAAAAAAAAACAACGGTAACACTTACACTTACATTGCAATTAATTTAATTTATTAATCCATTAAATACGAACGCTTACTTATACAAATGCATACATTACATAAAAGTTATACATTTATAGTTACGTGCTGAGCGTAAAGTTTAATAAAAAAAAGGATTTGATACCCAACCACTTGGCATTTAATTAAAACACTTTTTGATTTTACTTTTTACAAGAACACTTTTCTTTATAAAAAGTTTAACTTTATTTTAACACAATTTTTATTAACAATACTTTTTATGGTGCTGACCCCTTACCACTGGTGGGGAAAATTTAGATAGAACGGGAGATCTCGAAGGGTTGGTTGTCGATGACAAAACTATGGATACTCTGAATGTTGACTGCTGGAGCTGGAGTATTTATACTCGATCTATGGTGAAATTGTTATTGCAATGACCACGACAAGGGTTGCAATATGCTGATTCGTCACTTTGGCTATTTGGCAAGATAGCCTTGAAATTGGGTTTGTTCATCCGTAGGAAATTGTGCATATCAGCAATATGGTTTATTCTTTAATTGCTTCTGTTATTATGACTTTGTTTATTCATTGGACACTTGTGTCAATAATAGTGTCTCCTATGTTTTAGCAATTGGATTTGTTTATTCTTGGCGGCAGTTGTATTTGATCTACTTTTATGTTGAACACTTGTGTCGTGTCGATGCGTGGTTTCTGATCAAGGGTTAACCTTGATCGTGGTGATCTAATCTCTGGAGCAGGAATGATCTTGTTTGTAGATTATTTTATGATGACGTTATCTTTCGGTTGCTGTAACCATTTAGGGCGCTGAAGAGGTTGTAAGGGTATGTTGGAGGCTTGACATATGTAGATGCGGTATCTCTCCCCTTCTTAAGATTCTGCTCCGCAGAATCGAAGGTTTTGAAGTCAATATTAACTTCTGTGTTCTTGGACTTTCCTTCGTTTTTGATTTTAATTAATATTATTATGAAGATTATGTTTCCCATTATTATTAAAATGATTGTGCCAAATGTTAGCCCTTCCGTCATTAAATGTCTTGCTTTAATTTCCTTGATGTGTCCTGTTTTTTTTTTATATTATCGAAATGGATTTGTGGTAGTGATATATTCATGGAGACATTCCTGATTTTTATGTTTTCGCTTATTAATAAATTTTCATATTCAATTTTGTTAATACTAAGATTACAATTTTCAAAATTTATTAAATTATTTGCATAAATTCTTACATCATATTGATTATAATTATGTTTTACATAAGTTTTGGGTATATTCTTTGTTATCTGTTAATTGCTTAATAATTTTATCTTTGTTTACTTTAAAATTACATAAGGGTTTATTTCTTAAAATATGCAAAATACAATATTCTTTTAATTTTTTAATTGTTTTTTTCAATATAATAGGTTTTTCATATATTGTTATGGTTGTTGCTGTGCAAATTGAACTCTGGAATTTCTTGGTATCGTATATCCAACAAATTCCCACAGAAAATTGAAACAACCAAAACTGCTGTGTCGAGAAACGTGCACGCATTATGTTTCCTGTGCGATTGCAACGAATATACATTTTTGATGAGTAAGCAGAGTGACTAAGCAACACGGCAATCGCAGCAATAGGTAGGGAATAACATTAAGTTCAGTTTAAAAGTACAACTCTAACTGAAACGTGGAAATAAACTTTTTTATTATAATTAAAGTACGGTGGTGTTTTTATTTAATTCTTGTATTTAATTTTTGTCGGTTAAAAGTTCTCAAAAGTTCAAAAGTTCTGCTTAGGCATAACAAAAATTGGTGGCAGCGGTGGGATAGCGTAACTATCCAAAATATAATCGATAAAAAAAAAATTATTAAAAAAAAAAGACTACTACTACGCGTGTGACTTATGCTGATTTTTACTGTCGCTGCTGGTTGCTGATCATTTATCTGAAGCTGTTTTTTTTCCCTGGAAAAGATGTCGCGGATTATGATTATTATTTTGTAAGTAACAATAAGAAATTGTAAAAACAAAAATAACCAGTGTAAAATAAAAATTCTCAGTACTAGTATAAGCAAAGGTTAGAGAGATTCCTAGATGTTTTGATTCCTAGATAATGTGCTTAAACTCCAATTTCTTAGTAAATTGTATTTCATCTCGTAAATGTTTAAAATTAAAAATCCGTTAGGAGAAATAACAGAAAAGAATTATAAGTGGATAGAGGAAAACGAGGGTGACTATTGTATCCTTTTATCAAGGTCTCTAGAAAAAAATTTATGAATATTGACGGTGATAGTGATAGTGAAATTCAGAGTGAATCAGAAAATTACGAAGAAATTTTGAAAGAAGAGATAAAAAAAGAAAATATGTCAGAAGTTCCCTTAAACGTGTTGACTTCATTCATTCCTACTTTTAACAGTAGCAGTGAGGAAGTCTTTACTTTTATTGATAGTTGCAATGATGCCATGGAATTGGCAAGTGACACACAAAAAGTTATCCTATTCAAATTCATCAAAACAAAAATTCGTGGCAATGCCACGACGGTACTGATGAATAAGGAGATAACTGATTGGGAGACTTTGAAGGAAGAGCTGAGTGGTATCTTTAGAGAACCTCACAGCAGCCTTCAACTACATAGAGAGCTAATAAGCATTCGTCAGGGTAGAAATGAATCTGTTGGTTTGTATACACAGAGAGTAGAAACTTTAGAGAGACGCTTGTTGCAAAGTAAATTGCACGGTGTCGAAACTAAAAATCAAAAGGGTCAAATAGATTACATTAAGAGCGAAAGTTTGACAGTATTTATAAATGGACTCCTCGAAAAATTGTCATCTTATGTGGTGACACAGAAACCAAAGGACTTGGCTGAGGCCAGTCGCTTTGCGAAAGAGGAAGAGCAAAGGTTAAATTTGTTCAAAACTAACGTGAATAGGGATTATTCAGATAAGAATTTAGCTAGAATAAATTATACGGGAACAAAATGTTTTAACTGTGGTAAACTTGGGCACTTAGCTCGAAATTGTATGCCCAAAAGAGAAAGAAGAAATTACTCAAATGAACCAAGTCCAAGTACTAGTTCAGGTTTTAATCGTAACCACAATGGATCTGGACCCAGTTCTGAGTCCAACCAAAAGTTTAACAGAACAGAGTTTAAAAAAGAGTCGAATGTGAGGCAAGTAGTGAAGGTTTTAAGCGAAGTAGGAAATTCAGAAAGTCCTCACATAAACGCAATAATAAATGGCGATGTTAAAAAACTTATAATTGATACTGGTGCAGAGGTCTCCATGATCTGTGCAAATTGCGTTTATAAAAGTGAAGTAAATGAAGGTATGAAAATTAAATATTTGGGACTAGGAAGTAAACCCCAAGAAACAATAGGTAAAGTTTTTCAAGATATAGAATTATATCCAAATAAAAGTGGGAAAACTATGAAAAGAAAAGTTGAAATGGAAGTAATAGAAAACGGTTTGATCGGAGATTACGATGGGATTTTGGGTAGCCAATTTCTTAGGAGAGGAGGTTACTCAATTCACTATATAGAGGGAGTAATTAAAAATAAAGAGGAAGAAATAAGTCTTAAATATTTAAGTGAAGGAAGGTTCTTGGAACCCAGAAGCGTAGGGTTTAGGATCGTCAAAATAAAAGAAGGAGATGATCTTAAAGGCGATATTTTTGTCCCTAGGCAAATGTTAGATGAAGGTCTTGTTATCTCAGAGTGTATAACGAAAAACAGAAACGGAAAATGTTTGGTAGCAATATTGAACGATAGAGAAGAACAAGTGGATATTAGCAACGTTAGAATTGTTGGAGGAAACCTGGAGAAATACGAAACAGGAGAAAGAGTCCCAAGATTAGTAGAAGTATCATCTAATGTTAGAACCGAACATATGAATCAAGAGGAAAAAGAAAGCATATTGAACTTAGTGAAAGAATACAATGATGTTTTTAGTATCAAAGGAGAAAAACTTACACATACCAATAAAACAAAGCATAGAATTAGAGTGACTGATGGAAGCTCTCCAGTATTTACTAAGTCATACAGATATCCAAAGGTTCACGAGGAGGAGGTTCGAGACCAAGTAGAAAACCTAAAGAAAAATGGCATTATAAGAGATAGTAATTCTCCTTGGAGCTCTCCTCTTTGGATTGTTCCAAAGAAGGCAGATGCTAGCGGAACCAAGAAATGGAGAATGGTAATCGACTATAGGAAGCTCAACGAGCTGACTATTCTTGACAATTATCCCCTCCCAAATATCTCAGAAATACTAGATCAGCTTGGAAAAGCAAGGTATTTTACTACTCTCGATTTAACTTCGGGATTCCATCAAATCCCAGTTGATGAGAGAGATATTGAAAAGACAGCTTTCAGCACTCCGTACGGGCATTTCGAATTCACTCGAATGCCATTCGGGCTGAAAAATGCTCCGGCATGCTTTCAGCGGTTGATGAACCAAGTGTTGATGGGCTTACAAGGCATCAAATGTTTCGTTTACCTAGACGATGTGGTGGTGTATGGACAGAGCCTTGAGGAACATAATCAAAAGTTAACTGAAGTTCTAGAAAGAATGAGAGATGCCCAGTTGAAGTTACAACCAGATAAGTGCGAGTTTCTTCGCAAAGAAGTTCAATATTTGGGGCATGTTATCACGGATCAAGGTGTGAAACCAGATCCAGAGAAAATTAAGAGTGTCATAAAGATGGAACCCCTGGTGAATGAGAAAGGTGTAAAATCGTTCCTAGGTATGGTAGGTTATTACCGAAAATTTGTACAGAATTTCAGCAAGATTGCAGAACCCATTAATAGACTTTTAAAAAAAGATGTGCCTTTTATATGGGGTACAGAACAACAGAAGTCTTTTGAGCATTTGAAAGAAGCAACTACAAAATCTCCTATTTTACAGTATCCGGACTATAATAAAACTTTCATTATTACTACAGATGCCTCAAACAAAGGCATAGGGGCAGTTCTTAGTCAAGAATTTGGTGAAAAAGATTTACCTATTCAGTATGTTAGTAGGACACTTAACAAACAAGAGCAAAACTACAGCACTACCGAAAAGGAGTGCTTAGCAATAGTATGGGCCACAAAACAGTTTAGGCCTTACATCTACGGTAAGCCGTTTATAATCCAAACGGATCATAAGCCATTAACTTGGTTGTTTAATGTTAAAGACCCTGGGTCTAGGCTAGTTAGGTGGAGGCTCAAACTCGAAGAGTTTGAGTACGAAATCAAATATAAAAAAGGCTGCGAAAATGTCGTAGCTGATGAACTTTCCAGAAATGTTAGAGTTATGCAACCCGTAGAGCTAAGTAGTGATGAAGACAGAGATGAACAGGAAGAACATTCGGAAGAATCCAATAGAATGGTGAATGAAATGCTTCACAACATGATAGAGGAAAATGGAATTTATAAAAATACTTCAGGGAACCAAGCAGACATACCTAATTTTGATGAATTAGAAGAAGGAGAAAGTTATGAAAATACTGAAGGTAGAAGCGTTAGAGAAATAAATGATATTGATGAAAGGAACCGCATAATGAGAGAACATCACAATGGTCTCCTTGGTGGTCATAAAGGTCAGAAAGCAACATATGCAAATATTAAGGCAAAATTTTACTGGAAAGGAATGCAAAAGGATGTCGAGGAATATGTTAGGAACTGTGCGAACTGCCAATTCGAAAAAGTAATTAGAAGACCAACTAGAAACCCCATGAAAATAGTGTCAACTGCCAATAAGGCATTAGAGAAAATTTCAATGGACTTAATAGGACCATTAAAAGAAACTGAGCAAGGGTTTAAATTTGGGCTTACTATTCAAGACGATCTCTCAAAATTTATAAAATTTATACCACTTAAATCAAAACATATGGAGGTTGTTGTAAAAGCTTTCACAAACGAGTGGGTTTTGAATTTCGGATTGCCTAAGATAATATTAACTGATAATGGCAATGAGTTTTGCAATGAGCTATTCAAAGATCTTTGCAAAATATTCAATATGCAGCATATAACAACTAGTTTTGCATACCCTCAAGCAAATAAAGCAGTCGAGAGAGCACATTGTAGATTGGCAGAATATTTAAAAGCAACAGGTAGGGATAAAACAAGTGCAGATGATTGGGATGAACAGATGCCATTTGCAAGTTTCAGTTATAACACAGCTGTTCATAGTACTACTGGGTACACCCCGTATGAGTTAGTATACGGAAACAAGGCTAATTGCCCTAGTGAAGTTGAAGATCTCAACGAAAAAACCATGTTTGATTATTTAGATGAGTTAAGCGTCAGGTTAGAACAACTTGGTTCAAAGGCAAAAAGTAATACCCTAAAATCTAAGGAGAAATCGAAGGTTCGTTATGATAAGAAAATAGGAAAGCAAATAGAGTATACGGTTGGACAAAAAGTTTTAGTTAGAAATGTAGTTAAAGGAAAATTAGAAACTAGGTACAAAGGTCCATATGAAATTATAGAAGTAAAACAAGATTACGTTATAATAAAAATTAAAAATAAGAAACAAAAATACAATAGAGCTAATATAAGACCATATTTTACAGGGTCCTCTACTGCTGTAGATCCTGTTCCGGGAACGTCGTCGAAATCAAGAAACTAGATGAAAATATCGGTATTTATTTTAATTATAAAGCACCGGTTCGAGAAATAGGAAGTAAGCTTACTCTAGTTAGTAAAGTCAATGTTGGAGATTTAGAAGAATACATAAGCAATATTCGGAACATTATAAATACAATTAATGAAGCATGTTTAAATAACATAAGTAATTGCAAAACTTACCAAGACAGTGTACGAAATAATCTTATTAAAATGGAACGTAAAGTTCATATTATCTATAATATCATAGGAAAACGAACAAGATCAAGAAGAGGACTTGTTAATGTAATAGGTAGTGGTTTTAAAACACTATTCGGAACAATGGATAATGACGATGCTGAGTATTATTCCAAAACAGTTAATACAATAAACGGCAATGAAATTAGAATCAAAAACGGAATGGAAGAAAATATTAAAATTATGTCTCAATTAAGTAAGCAAGTAATTGATGTAGGCGCCGTACAGAATATAACAGCAAGTAAAATAAATGAAATCATATCCTCTATAAATCAGATAAGAGCTGAAGGAAAGCAAATCGAAGACGGTTATTCAGTTCATTCATATTTCAACGAGCTTATGAATAAGGTCAATTATAAAATTATGCAACTAGAAATAGAGATTGAACAGATTATAGACAGTTTACTCTTTATTCAAAATGGAGTCATCCATCCAAGAATTATTGAACCTTTAAATTTATTAGAAGAACTTAATAATTTACATCGGGGAAACTCTCTTACTTTTGAGCCAATAATAGAAAATTATGCTAACATTATAAAAGAAATCGAAATTAATGCATATGCAAGCAATCAAAATATTATTGTACTATTGCACATACCAATTGTAACTAAAGATGAATTTGAATTGTATGAAATAATTGCTGTGCCAAAGATAATTGAAAATGGCTTAACCTTAATTGATACCAATAATAAATTTTTAATTATTAGTAAAGATAAAGAACTTTATAGTTTAGGAAGCGATCTACAAAATTGTAAAGAAATAAATGGAATTTATGTTTGTGAACCTCAATTATTTAAGAGTACTACTGATCGTAAGAATTGTGAAATCAATGTTCTTATGCGAAACAGAGCAAATAATTGTATTTTGAAAATTATTAACTCAGACATTGAAATGTTTTATAAAATTAGAGAAAATTCATACATTTTTATTGTAACTGAAAATACAAAATATCATTGTGAATGTAATAAAGAAAAAGAAAATGGTGTTCTTGAAAATGTTGGAATTTTAGTTTTAAGTGATAATTGTAAATTTGAGACAGTAGATACTAGCATAAGGACAATAAATAAGCCAAGTGAAATTAATGTAAAAGAAAGATTAGTGTTTAATGATTTAGAAGATTGCTGTGTTAATATAAAACTCGATACCGTAAAAATAGATTTGAAACCAATTAACAAAATAAAATTGCGAAACATAGAAGAATTAAACGATCTAGAAAGGGCCAGGAGTGCAATCGCAGGAGCTGGAGGTGTCATAATGGTCATGTTAACTGCCTATGTAGCACATAAATGTGCATGTAATTCTGGTGGTCGCACCACACTTTCAATTTTTAACAGATGTTTTAACAAAAAGAATAATAAACAGTACGTTAAAAGGATGCCCACACTTGAAAGGCCACCATCCATAGCATCAGAAAAATCAGAAAGCATCTCGATGGACAGAATCGAACCAAATTTGAGGGTTACATACCCCTAAAATTCGTCTAAAAGGGGGAGGTGTTATGGTTGTTGCTATGCAAATTGAACTCTGGAATTTCTTGGTATCGTATATCCAACAAATTCCCACAGAAAATTGAAACAACCAAAACTGCTGTGTCGAGAAACGTGCACGCATTATGTTTCCTGTGCGATTGCAACGAATATACATTTTTGATGAGTAAGCAGAGTGACTAAGCAACACGGCAATCGCAGCAATAGGTAGGGAATAACATTAAGTTCAGTTTAAAAGTACAACTCTAACTGAAACGTGGAAATAAACTTTTTTATTATAATTAAAGTACGGTGGTGTTTTTATTTAATTCTTGTATTTAATTTTTGTCGGTTAAAAGTTCTCAAAAGTTCAAAAGTTCTGCTTAGGCATAACAATATAGTATTATTATTGTTAACTAATATTACAGTAGTATAATATGTTTCAATTTCAAGTCCATTTTTATTTGGAATTGGTCCAATTAATACTTTATAATATTTTCTTTTATCATAATTTGGTTACAAAGTTTATCTTATTATCATGTGACACTATAGAGCTTTAAATATTTGTTAATTCTCTGAATTAAATAAAAAATTTTTTTAATTTCTTCGGTTGTAAGCAGATCTCTGTTGAGAACTCCTAATTTACAAAGTAATAAACTGTCTTTCATTTTCCTTACTTGTTCTCTAAGTAATTGTATGTCATATTGAATTTGGAAAATATATTGCATATGTTCTATTATGCTTAAACTTAAATTAACTGCTTCGTACATGTTATATAATTGTTTACTAATTTTTTCTTGTTGTATATTTATGTGTTTAGTTACATTTTAATAAAATCATTATTAATTCGTATTTGTTTACTCATATTTTCAATAATATTTTTATTGTTTTTTCATTAATTTTTAGTCTTTCTCTTATTTCTTTTTCATGGTAGGAGTCCATTACCCCTGCTAAAAATGTCATTCCTTTATCCCATATATTTATCAATCCTCGTTTAGTTTCTTTCTTCTTGGGATTTGGTCTTATACCATCTCTACATACTATTGTCATCCCTGCATTTTCTTGTTTCCTACCTCCCAACTAACTATCTCACCCAGTTTATCCCTCTATCTGTCCCTTTTCATTTTATTCATTCTTTTGTCTTTTTAAATAAAACCGATTGAAAAGGAAGTCAGTCGTCAATGACAGAGAATATCAATTACCAAGAAGCCAATCCTTGGCTGTCATCCGGCTTTGTCTACAAACTGAAACACGCACACATAGACAGTTGGGCTAAGTCCACCACTAGGTTTTTGCACACATTGACAGTTGGGATCAACCAACCACTGATTTATTCGCACACATAGACAGTTGGGATCAACCCACCACGAATATGTCGGTTATTTTTGAAAATCTTCAGTTATTTTCAAATTCACTTGGGCTGCAATGGGCTTGTTCAAAAAGTATAAAAAAGGGAGAAATTATATATCAAGTGCTTACCGGACCTTATGAGAATAAGTTGTGGTTTTTTTAAAATGTAAATTGTAGTCGCTTTTTACTAATTCCCGCCAGCCTGGAAAATAAATATCTTTAATTACTTTCTTTTCGATAAACAATTTGTTTTTTCTGTTTATTTTTTCTTTTCAACTCCCGAAATATATAAAGAAATATAGAAAAAGTACTCTTTTCTTGACGGAAAATAACTGACGGTGAGTAAGAAGAAATTTTTAAATAATTATGCGAAATGAAAAAAGATATTCACAAACTAGAATTTTGGCATATATACTACGCTTGCATGTGTTGTTAATTGACTAGATAATTATTGATTTGATTGATTGATTTGACTAGATCTCGTTCGAGGAGCGGAGTCGAGTCGAAATTTGAGACGAAAAACCTGGATCAAAGAGATGGTCTTACAGATATTGCATTATGGTCGGTTTATTTGCTTGTTTGTGGGCAAATATAGTTTTGCTTTAATAATCGTCGAGCATCAGCTAACCAGCTCTAATTAATTAGTTAAAATTACTGAATATTGGATTAAATAACTCTACAATGAGCCCTATAGTTTTTAATCAATTGGTTATTAATAATAATAATATTAATATAATGCGTATTTAAACGTTTTCATAAGAGCCCAAATGAGGTAATTTTGCAAATTACAGAAAAAGTGTTTTCATCTGTAATTTGGTATTTCTTTTGACAGCTCATTTCATTTTTTGAGTTTCAACCCTGCCTGTAAATCACTTTTTGTTGTTAATTTTTTAATTCAGCTTTAACATTTTCGTTCAAAATCTTTTCTGAGCTATTCAAAATGCGCCCAATTCGGTGTGTTCGTTAGGTTTTGACTTAATTTCCTAGAAAATTGTGTGCAAGTTTGGTTGAAATTATCTCATTTCGAAATTTGAATTTGTGTGGAAAATGAGATGATTTCGTATCAAATTTGAAAATTTTCAACGAAATTTCCTCATTTGGTCTAACGAAAACGTAGTATTAAGGCTCTCCAAAACCAACACGAATACCGATTGATTCGCAGTGAATCATTCACAATGGTACAAAATATGACAAAAACATAGACAAACTTCACAACAACAAAAATTCATCGTCACTCCTTGTTGGCGTTGGCTTGGGAGAGCTTTTAGTTTGTTTTACTTCATTTCTATTTTGATTGTATTAGTAAACATGGTCACGCTAGGAGCTACTAGCCATTTTATAATTTTAATTCAGTTTGGCACCCGAGCATATTTCTATTATTTCTCATTACTGTAAGCCAAAATGCTTTAGTTTGTTTGTATTTATTAATTAATCTATTATATCTATCTATTTATTTATTTAACGATATGTGTTCGTATTAATTGAACAGGGTTATTGTTTTGATCCATAGCTCCGCACTTTTAGCTCACTGATTTTGTGGTTTAACTGAGGGTGGTTCAAGCATGTAATTGACTTTTATAACTTACATGAAACCTAAATCATGATTAAAACCCAGTAAATCTACAGAAATTGATGGATTAAAAATTTTGAACCACGGAGCATTGTTTAGCCCCGACGTCGTTTTTTTCGTCCAAGCCCATTCAGACAAGGAAAAAACACACCTAATGTGAACCTGGCCCTAGTTGGGTTTCTATTTGTTGAACACGTCCCGTGGTCAAAATTATTCACCTCGGGCTGTCAATTAGATGTCAAAACAAAACAAAATACATGGTGTTCCCTATTTCATGCAGGATAATTTATGAAATGATATTAAAAAAAAAATCGTATGGGAAGGGGGGATTATTTATCCGCTTTTAGATAAGAGTAGTAACTTTCTTAAAAAAAAAAATTGAAAATCAACGGTACTACTAACTTGCAACTTGCAATGTTATGCTCTTTATTTTTGTTTAATTAACTTTTTTGAATTTTACGACCAAATTTATTTAAAATAAAAATAACTAAAAAATAAGAAAAACAGCTAGAAGGTCATGCTAAAACTTCTTAAAACCATTCTCGAATCAATTTTTCTAATTAAGTTGTTTCGTAATCATTTAAAAAAAAAAAAATAGTTATACAACTTAAAACTTAAAAAAAGTTAGTGTATTTGTTAAAACTATTTCATTTCTTTTATAGTATGAAGTAAAATTTCAGTAATAAGTATTCAATACTCCTATTAAACACTCAAAACCAAATGCTTAGATGTCATGAAGTTTAAAAAAAAATTAAAAATAGCTATTGCTGTTTTATTATCTGCAAAAGAGGGCTGGATTTACTTTTAACACGTGCTACGAAAACGATTTAGAAAACTCCTCATTATTTCTTTTTTGTACTTAAGTTAAATCCAGATCAAAACCCGAATCCCGACAGAAGATAATAAAACCCACCTGATATCAACTTTAATACTTATAAATTGGAAATTGACAGTTTAGTGGAGTTTAAACAAAAAAATTAAAGTTCTGGTGTCTGGTTGCAGAAAAACTATTCTTTTATTTCTTATTTTTCTTAACTATTTTTTTCCTTAGAATATATCCAACAATAATTTTAAAATTATTCTGGATGAAGAAAGGGCCACCCTGTATAATATGCAATATGCATTGAAGATGTTTGGAAATCTGAGTGATTGAAGAAATTTTATGGATTCATTTTTTGTATTTTATTATAACTGTGGATGAATATTAACTAAAAATTAAAATTGCTTGAGTACTTTTAATTAATTAAGCAATTTCACATCGGTGTTTTTGTTATCAGCCGAAGTAAAATTCTCAAAAGTATTTTCCAATTTTCAAAGAAAAAAAAAACTGAGCTGTCAAAACAAATAAATTTCACCGCGTTAAATTGTTGTTGCAATTCACATCTATTCATCGACAGGAAGTGAAATTACAAATACAACAATGTAAACAAATGGGTTTTGGAGGGTGAAACGTACGAAAGATTGGCTTCTTGGTAATTGATATTCTCTGGTCAATGAGTCGTCAGTCAGTCGTTAATGAGTCGTTAACCAGTCGTCGGAAAATAAAAATCGTTAAAGAAAATATTAATAAGAATTGTGTTCTGTGTTTTTTTTTATGAAGTTAATCTTTGTGGACTCGGCTATTACTGACAAATTTCAGAAGTGGGATTAAGATAAACAAATCAGATAAATCTTTAGAGAATTTATAAAACGTTAGTGGAAAAAGAAAAGAAAAAATGAATTTGACGACGCTTAGAGAATTGACCGTGAAAGAGTTAAAAGAAATTTTGAGACAATTAAACGAAAAGACGACGGGTAGCAAGAATGAATTGATTGCGCGTCTGGACAGATTGGAGTTCGCGGAACTGCAGAAGGTAGCTGAATCAATTACACCGAGTGATGACGAGGTAACAGATCGTGAGGATGAGGTAGGTAAATTAAGGGACGACGTGGCAACGCTCCATCGGTCAGTGGAATTGCTAACCCAACAACTTACTACCGTCATCAGTCTGACGACCCAAAGTCATAGCGAAAACTCTCGGCTGACGAAGGAGATTCAAGCTATAACATGTTCCAGTTCAGATGGTGTACGTGCCAATCCAGTCACTCCTTCGAGAAATAATTTAACGGATTTGGGTAGCAACGTGTCTACACAAGCACAATCCGTCGGTACGTTGACGACACAAATACAAACACATTATTCGGCTCCGCTAAGTAACACCAATACATTTACAACCAACGTTCTGTCTAACGAAACTATATCTGTCCCTCAATCGTCGAGTAGGTTGAACAGATGTGAGAATGGTGCGATCGTATTCGAAAGAGAAAACAATTACCAGAACAACGAACAGATAGTAAGTCGATCAGAGTTGCCAGTAGTGCAAAATAATAATATTCGCGAACTGTTATACGTTATACCAGATTTTGATCCGTGTAATGGAAATCTGTCGTCGGTACAATTTATTGAACGTATTGAACAATTAAAAAACGCATATCAATGGTCAGAAATTTCGGTTTTATTTGCAGTGCAAACCAAGATGAAAGGTGCCGCAAAAATGTGGATTGATTCCCAAAACGTTTTCCGTAATTGGTTAGATTTCGTAACCGCATTTCTCTAAGATTTTCCGTGTGTTTTAAATACAGCCGATATTCATAGGCAAATGATGCAGATGCGCATAATGAGGGGTGAAACATTAATCGAATTTTACTACAGAGTACTTTCTATCGGTCGTCGCGGGTGTCTTGACGATAATGCAATTATAAGCTATGTGATAGATGGAATTCAAGATCATGGACTGCGTAGAATGCTTTCGGCCCATTCGTTCCCAAATTGCTCCGATTTGTTAAAAACACTCAACCGGTTATGCGCGAGTGAAGGTTCTCATGTAAATATACCATACTATGCTCCAATTTCCCAAACGCAAGTAGTAGGACAACCGCGAGAAAATTTAGGTCCTGTGTGTTACAACTGTCGCGAACGCGGTCATGTGTCTAGAAACTGCCCACAAGCGCAAAGGAAGCCTCGTTGCGAAAAGTGTTCGACAACAAATCATGAAACGCGAAACTGTCCTTTACTCAATAGAGCCCCGGTTAATTCAATCGAAAATCGTATGCGACCAGAAACATTGAAAGAAATCTATATCAAAGACATGAAATGCCTAGCCCTAATTGATTCTGGCAGTAGTTTTTTGTTAATGCGTAGAAGGTTGGCCCTTAATTTTGAAAATTTAATGATTCCCTGTAATGAAAAGCTATTCGGGTTTGCAGGAGGAGAATTTCAGTGTCGCGAAATGTTAAAAATTCCAATTACTATTGACGGGTGTGATTTTAAAGGTAATCTTTTGGTAATCGACGACGAAATAATGAATTACGATGCCATTATCGGAACAGATATTTTGTGTAAAGGTCGTGTCGTGATCGAAAACGGACATTGTGAAGTGGTTGCGTTGGATAGTGATAAAATCGATATCGGTGATCATCTCTCGGCTGACGAAAAACATAAATTGATCGTTCTTTTAAAGTCGTTTGCTGGATGTTTTGGTGAAAACCTCAAAGAACTTGGAAAGTGCGCGTCGGTAAAAATGAACATAAAGCTTACGTCGGATAAACCAATAGGAAAGAAACCGTACTCTACCCCATTCCCAAAGCAACAAATCGTGAACCGCATAATTCAAGAATTTCTCTCGTTAAATATCATTCGTCCGTCATCTTCCTCTTACGCGTCCCCCATAGTGCTCGTCCCAAAATCAAACGTTGAGGAACGACTGTGCGTCGACTATCGCGAATTAAATGCGATAACACAAAAACGTCCATGGTCAATGCCCACAGTAGAAGAAGTTCTAGTATCTATGGCAGGTAAGAAATTTTTCAATACATTAGATATGATGTCCGGTTATTATCAGATTGAAATCGAGGAAGAATGTAAAAAGTACACAGGATTTGTAACCAGAGAAGGACATTTCGAGTTTAATAGAATGCCGTTTGGACTCAGAAATGCTCCATCGACGTTTCAAGAAATGATGCAGAGAATTAAAGAACAGCTGAATAGCAAAGTCTCCATTTATGTTGATGAGATCGGGTCTGCGTCCGATACGTTTGAAGAGGGTCTCGAAAACCTCGCAGAATTTTTGAATGTGATCCGAAAGGAGGGCCTAACATTGCGATTATCAAAATGTTCCTTCATGAAGAACAAAATTAAATTCCTTGGACATGAACTTGATGCGAAAGGTGTGAAACCAGGACGGAACAAAACGAATGCTTTTCGAGAATACCCTGTCCCAACGACTGCGACTGAAATAAGAAGATTTTTGGGTCTCACTGGGTTTTTCCGTAAATTTGTAGCTAATTACGCTCACATTGCTATGCCTTTGACACGTCTGACGAGAAAGGACGCCGAGTTCAAGTGGACAGCCGATTGTGACGGTGCGTTTCAACAGCTAGTGAAGATACTTATTGAGGAACCAGTCTTGAAAGTCTACGATGTGCGCAAAGAACACCAAATTCATACCGATGCTAATAGCGTAGGTCTAGCAGCAGTACTTTTGCAGAAAGGCGAACATGAAGAGTTAGAAGCTGTAGCGTATTTCAGTCGAGCATGTAGTGAATCCGAGAGTCAGTTTCACAGTTATGAGCTAGAAGTTATGGCCGTAGTCGAAGCTTGTGAACGATTTCGTATATATGTGCTTGGAAAGCACTTCACAATAGTCACTGACTGTTCCGCTATTTCAAGCCTAAAGTCCACCAAGCCCCTTATTCCACGAATAGCTCGTTGGTTTTTGAAACTACTTGAATATGATTTTGATATTATACATCGACCCGGAGAATCTATGAAGCATGTTGATGCGATGAGCCGTGCTCCAGCAGAAGCTTCCCGAGAACCTGAAGATGTTGGTGCTTGCATTATGACCATTCAAGCTTCCGCAGATGATTGGTTATGGACGATGCAGAGGCAACACCCGAAATTACTGCAAATAATGGAAATAATGAAGGGAAATATAGTTTCCAGTCAAAAGGCAAAATACCTTTCCGAATATGAAATAAAATCCAATCGACTTTTTAAGAAGAATGATGAAAACAAACTTTTACTGGTGATTCCTCGTGGTGTGAGATGGCGAGTCGTCAAACTATGCCATGATGATATTGGACATCCTGGTGTTGATGGAACAATGAAACGAATTGCTCAACATTTTTGGTTTCCTAGAGTTCGAAACTTCGTAAAGGGATTTATAAAGTCATGCATCGAATGTTGTTTCAGCCGTGAACCGAAGCAAAAAGAATGTCAATTGTATGGAATGGACATTCCTAGAACGTCCTTTGAAATATTACATCTAGATCATTTGGGACCTTTTATTAGAAGCCGTCGAGGAAACGAACATATTCTTGTTTTAGTAGATGCGTTAACAAGATACTCTATCCTTGTTGCAGTTAAGCCAACCAAGAGCAAGCCCGTGATTGAAGCTATGAACCAACTGACATTGAACTTTGGTGCACCCAAAACTGTAGTAACCGACCGAGGAACAGCCTTCACCTCAGCTGTGTTCGAAGAATTTTGTGACGAGAACGTTATTAAACACATTAAAGTAGCCGTGAGAACTCCGAGAGCAAATGGGCTCGCCGAACGAGTAAATCAGAGTATTTTAGCGTACCTCAGGACATCATCAAGTGATGCGAAGAATTGGGACTCCGAGCTGCGTGGACTCCAATGGACTATTAATACTAGAATCAACACGACAACAAAGTATTCGCCCCTTGAACTTATTTACGATTTTCCCTTACGAGATATTGGTGGTAATAAGTTATTGGCAGCACTACACGATGATGATATTAACCTCGAGAAACCTCCAATCGCCGTTAAGAAGCTATCAACAATATCGAGAAAGCACGAGAGAAATGGAAGCTTCGTTTTAATGCTAAATATAAAAAGCCGCATGCATATGAAGAAAGAGATCTAGTATTGATCGAAAGTGCAATTCCGAGCACAGGCGAATCACGAAAACTCGAAAATAAATACAAAGGGCCATACATGATAGCCAAAGTCCTTCGATTCGACCGATATGTTGTTGAAGATATCGACGGTACGAGATTGAATCAGCGAAGATTTAGTACGATAGCAAGCAGTGATAACTTGAAGCCATGGTGTGCATTGTATCCGGAAATCGATGAATATGAATCTGATGAAGAAGATGACGTCAATAGCCCAGATGAACTCGGGACGAGTTGAGTCAGGAAGGGCCGAGCTGTCATCCCTGCATTTCCTTGTTTCCTACCTCCCAACTAACTGTCTCACCCAGTTTATCCCTCTATCTGTCCCTTTTCATTTTGTTCATTCTTTTGTCTTTTTAAATAAAACCGATTGAAAAGGAAGTCAGTCGTCAATGAGTCGTCAATGAGTCGTCAGTCAGTCGTTAATGAGTCGTTAACCAGTCGTCGGACAATAAAAATCGTTAAAGAAAATATTAATAAGAATTGTGGTCTGTGTTTTTTTTATGAAGTTAATCTTTGTGGACTCGGCTATTACTGACACTATGTTTCCTAAAAATTCTACCTCCTTTTTCAAAAAGTGGCTTTTATAAATCTGAATTTTCAGATTTGCTTTATTTAAAGCTTTAAATACTTTTTCCAAATGATTGATGTGTTCATTTAGTATTGGTGAATATACAATTATGTCGTCCATGTAGACTAGATATATGTTATCGATTAATTATTAAGGAAATTGTCCATTACGCGTTGAAACGTTGCAGGTGCGTTCTTCAAACCAAATGGCATACTAGTGAATTCATAGTGACCATTGTCGACTGAAAACGCTATGTTCTCAACATCTCGTGCGTCTACTTCTATTTGATGGAAGCCTGACGCGAGGTCAAAAGTCGTGAAATACTGTCACTTTCCTAATTTATCAAGGGTTATTATATTTATCTTGATATTGGGTTTAGGATACCTGTCATCAATAGTTTTTTCATTCAATTTCCGAAAGTCAATGACTAAACGCCATTTTTGTACACCATTGAGTAGACCTTTTTTGGTACTATCCAGACTGGCGATGACCACGGTGAATTACTTAGCCTTATTATTCCTTGATTCAGCATGACCTTTATTTGGAACTGAATCTCCTGCTTGTGAGCATATGGGTATCGATAACTTTTTGAGTACACTGGTTTTTCATCAACTGTAGCGATTTCATGTTTCACTGTATACGAAAATGTAAGGTCTTAATCGTTTTCTTTAAATAAGTGATCGTACTAACTTAATATTTGATTTAGTTTATTTACTTCAAAATTATTTAGGTGAGCAGTTTCTATATCACTTCTTTTATAATTTCGAAAATCTAAATCTACTTCTAAACTGTATGGATGTGTGTTTTCCATATTGTATAGTTCTGTTAGATTTATTACTGATCATTGGTCGGATTCTTTAGATCTTTCAAGATTTTTAGTTAGGTTTCTTGATAACCATTGATCCATATTAGTTTTAGATCGTTTAGTATCACTTCTTTCAGATTCAATGTCTGTTTGGTCAGTTTCTAACAATTGAAGTTTTGATACTAATTTCCTTTTACCATTTTTGGATTTATTTATTTTATCAGATTTTGTTGCTTCTACCCGATCATTTTGCGACCATTGGAGCTCTGATTTCTCTAAATTATTATTTTTATTTCGTCTTTTTCTGGATTTATTTGCTTTATCAGATTTTGTTGCTTCTACCCGATCATTTTGCGACCATTGGAGCTCTGATTCTTCTATGCTTTTATTGTTTAAGTTACAAAATTGTGTAACTTTGCTTTCACATTTGGTAACTTTTAATGGTTGTCTAATTTCTAATTTTGTTACTTTAACTGAATAACTTATTATTTTAACTTTAACTGTCCAATTTTTAGATAAAAATACCTTATTTAATATTGTGACGAAGTTTTTGAATTTAACATAACCGTTTTCGACATCTACGGGTACTGTTATTGAACGTATAGTTCGTGGTTAAAATTTAAAGGTTCTTGCTAATTTTAGTTGAGGTTTATACTTAATTTCCAATTCTTTATTTCCTCTTTTCAGAACATTTCTTGAAAAAGCTTTTAACATATAATGTGTTTTCAAAATGTTATCTATAAGTATATCAAAATAGGTGTAGAATTCACATAAATACAGTTCTATTGGTGGTTCATCATCACCAAATTCTTTGAATAAGGGTAATATAATCCGTTTGTCAATTATTGGTTCTTGTCGATTAAAAGCTCTTTGTAAGGTTGATGGGGATGGATCTACTTCCATTGATACTGGTCTTTCATATTTTTGGTTATTGATTTGCTGGGATCTATTTAAAAAAATCGGAATGAAAGGAGTATTCTGCTTATTAGACGATATTTTTTTTGAGTTGAAGTTATTGCGGTTATTACCCACGAGGCTTAATGTGATTTCATAAGCCTGTTCCAATGTATCTGGATCACGACTGAGTACTATTTTAAGGGTTCCCTAAGTCCTTTTACGAATGTATCTAATCCTTCCTTTATGTTCCTACGCATCAGTCTTAATTTTGTTTTTAATGTTTTGACTATTTCCAAAACTTGGTTGAAGAATTTCGACAAGCTGCCTGTTTGGCGAAGTAGACTCAACTGATTATAGAGGGTTCTTTGGTCCCTATGGTCTGAAAAATGTCTGTTCAAAATTTCTTTCATTTCATCCCAATTATCTGGGTTTCCATTAGGTCTAAGTCTATCTGATGCCCTATCTTTAATTTTATTTTGAATTGCCTGTGCTCATATTGTAAGCGGAGCATTTTGAATTTGACACAAAATATTCTAAGCTGCATCTACACTTTTTGTAAATTTTTTTGATAATTTAGTTTTTCCAGTAAAATTCTGATGATTCTTGATATCTGGGGTTAACAGTTTGTTTGCCATTTTATCAACTTTATAAGAGAAAAACTTACAGTTAAAATATGTACGGCTTTTATAATAAAATGTTGATAGTTGAAATATAGTTGAATGCTGCTGCTTTGATGTCTTTACTGCTTTCTTTTTTCAGTTACAGTTCTGCTATATTTTTTTATGCGCATTTTTTGTGATTAATTGTCTTTGTCTTTTTGTATTTTCAATTTTTTTCTCACAATTGTAGTGATTTTTGGTATTTGTAGGTATTTATGCGTTTATGTAGATGTTTATCGACTGCGCCAGTTACGTGCCGAGCGTAACGTTTAATAAAAAAAATTATTTGGAGCCCAACCACTTGGCATTTAATTAAAACACTTTTTAACTAAACCTTTTTACAAAAACACTTTTCTTTATTCAAAAGTTCAACTTAATTTTAACAACAATTCTCATTAACAATACTTTTTATGGTGCTGGCCCCTTACCATTGGTGGTGGGGGGAAGTCAGATAGAACGGGAGATCTCGAAGGGTTGGTTGTCGATGACAAAACTATGGATACTCTGAATGTTGACTGCTGGAGCTGGAGTATTTATACTCGATCTATGGTGAAATTGTTATTGCAATGACCATGACAAGGGTTGCAATATGCTGATTCGTCACTTTGGCTATTTGGCAAGATAGCCTTGAAATTGGGTTTGTTCATCCGTAGGAAATTGTGCATATCAGCACTATGGCTTATTCTTTAATTGACTTTGTTTATTCGTTGGACACTTGTGTCAATAATAGTGTCTCCTATGTTTTAGCATTTGGGTTTGTTTATTCTTGGCGGCAATATACTTTTATGTTGGACACTTATGTCGTGTCGATGCGCGATTTCTGATCAAGGGTTAACCTTGATCGTGATCTCATCTCTGGAGCAGGAATGATCTTGTTTGTAGATTATTTTATGATGACGTTATATTTCGGTTGCTGTAACCATTAAGGACGCTGAAGAGGTTTTTAGGGTATGTTGGAGGCTTGACATATGTCGATGCCGTAACTATATATTATATTGCAATATTGTTTTAAAAATCGTTTCTTTAAAGGACCATGGGCATTTTGTGCCCATTTTCAATATTGCTCAACAGTGATGAAACTTATGTTATTCGAAAGGAGTACTTTATTTCATTATATGGCAGCAAGTCGAAATCGGGCGCAAAATTGGTGTTTTGTTTTCATTTTGAGAAAGAAGTACTTTAAAAGATTAAAAAAATATTTCAAGAAAATGGCCAGAAGGTTGTTCTGTTATTGAGTTCTTAAATCAAGTATTTCCCATTAGTAGTTTTCGAAGAAAATACATTTAAACACAAAATTAATGAATAAAAAGGCCTAAAAGTTCTGTGTTTGCTTGTCAAGATACTGCCTCTTTAAATAATGTAAAAAACACTACAAACCAAATTATTTTATGTCTTCTAGTATATAAATGAAAATAACTAAAACTTTTTTTTTTTGCATAGAATTTTTTTTGTTTGAATATTTACGTTTAAATTTCTTGAAGTTGTTGCGGTAAACTTTACCACAACAAGTTTCACCTGCCTATTCTTAATCATTATCCATTTTTAGCCTTTCCTTTTTCCGTTGCGGCTCCAGAATATTTGTAGAGTCAGTAGATACCCGGCGTCCATCAGCCAGAGACATACTCTTAAAGTATTTTGGAAAAGTAACAAAAACAGGTTTCGATCGATTTGCGAATTGAGTGGAACAGTTGGTTCCAAAATCCACAAACTTAAATTACCAAGAAGACGGGCGGTCTCTTGTCGAGGTACCAGCGGATGAGCTGAAGAAGTAAGCGAGTCAGGCGGACTCTTACTTTTAACTAAATAACCAACATTATTATATATTTAACGTAACGTAGTTTTACATTGTTGTCAGAAAAATGGGTTGTTAACGTGATTTTTAATTCTTAAACTAAACTTCTTTTAAATAGTAAGGAAATAGAACTATAGGAATTGACACGCGAAAAGAAAAGAACTGAGTATATCTCAGCATTTAAGAAGATGTAGTCCTCTCTCACCTCGAGGGATTGGTTTTAGAAAGATTGCTTCGCGTTTCGAATCGCTCGCGATTGTTTTAGAGTAACTAGGAGAATGCCTAGAAGAAACTTTTTCTCGATTTTAGTTCTGAACTCGGCCATTTGGATTCGGCAAGTTTTGGAAAGACATCCAACAACTTGCTGAATCATTGAATGTGTGTGTGAGAGTAAAGTTTCGATGAGATTCGACAACGGAGGAAGGGAGGTTTTCGAGGAGAGCACGTAGCTTTCCTCAGTTCAATCCAGGCATTCAAAGTGCACGGACGTGTCAGCGGAATATATTTAAAATAAATAATCCACACCGAAAAAAAGGGATAAGTCAAGTCAGGCCTACCTGCGGACTACCTAAATTTTACTACCCTAGGGTAAGAAAAAAAGGCATTTCTCAAAACAGTTTAATCCAGTGTTAATGTGTACCCAGAAGTTTTTATTAAAATAGTGTGTGCGCGTTAATCTGTGTGTAATAAAATAAATCAGTGCCAAGTGATAAAGTTAATCCTGAAAGCAAGCAGAGGTAGAAAAATGGTTGAACCCTTGACTATTGAAACCGTCTTAGCTGTAATCAAGGCTTTACTGCTTAGCGTAGGAAAGGACTTGGGTTCTGAGTACGCGCAAAAAATTGGCGGACAGCTCCAAGATGTCACCAACAACATAAATGATGAACCAAATAAAGACAACGGCAACCTGAAGATGGACGAAGATATGGTTATACTCACTGGAGATGAAGCCAACCTAATGACTGAGAGTGAGAGCTCAGAAGAAGGAACATCGCCAAAGGCAAAGCGGTAGAAGATAATTACAAAGAAAGCTGCCAAAAAAATTAAGGAAAACACCGAAAGTTTGCCTTCAACGAGCCAGCAGCCAACTACACCCGCTGTAGTTACAATCACCAAACAACCGCCAGTCAACAAGCAACCGCAAACAGTCACAAAAGGAACAGCAACAGGGTCAACAACAAACCCCAGGAAGCCAGGCATGCCACCAATAATTGTTTTCTCCGGGAACATCGCGGAAATAAGCAAGTTCGCAAAGACAATGAAAATTGACATCACGCTGAAGAATCTAAACACCACAAAAACAATCATCAACGTGGCAACCAAGGACGGATTCGGCACAATAAGGGACTACCTCAAATCCAAGAAGATTGAGAATCATACGTATACCATCCGTGAGGACAGGAAGATTCTTCTCCTTCTTAAAGGAATTCACCACACATATTCAGCTATAGAAGTCAAGGATGAACTTCAGATCGAAGGAGTACCTGTCATCAACGTCACACTCTTCAGATCAAGGAAAGCGAAGAACAAAAGTTACAACTCTTTCGTGGTGGAAGTCAGCAAATCGTGTGATGTTGCCGATAGATATACGAAACAACTAATCCTCAACCAGAAGGTGCATTGGGAACGCCTCAAAAACACGGATATTGTTCAGTGTAAGAACTGTCAAAGATTTGGTCACGTGGCAACCAATTGCGGCATGAAGTATGTCTGTGTAAAGTGCAACGAAGACCACATCCCAGGAGAGTGTAAGCGAAAGGAAAAGGACCAAGGAGTATACAGCGTCAACTGCAAAGAGTTTGGTCATCCGGCAAACTACCTTGGATGTAAGGTTCTGTTGGCGAAGAAGGAAGAAAAGAAAAAGGCGGAATGCCAGAAGAAGGCTCAACAAGACTTCAAGGCTAAATCAGTCTGCACTATGACTCGCCCCTCAGTAAGCTTTGCAGCTATGGCCAAGATGGGGAACGCAGCCAAGCCTCAACCTCAACAATTTCAGAAGCCAATTCCAAAACCCCAGCAGCCAACAACAGTTCTTCCATCATGGAAACAAAAACCAAGGAGTAACGAACCAGTAACCTCTAATAAGCTTAACCTGGATGAGGAAATGAAGGTACACTTCGGAACCGATCTGTTATCAGCAATTAGGAAAGCTCGATATGCAGTGCCAAGCAATTACGCTTCATTGTGTAAGGAAAAGAAGTCCGTGGCTTTAGCCACCTTTATTTTTGATTTATGCAGCGCATAATGCGCATAAATCGGTTAAAGATAATCGCATACAATGTTAATTCATTGTACATCATTTTGAAAAGAACGACATTCCACCTCTTCCTGAAGAAGCACTCACCGGATATAGCTCTAATAAGTGAAACCAACGTCACCAAGCGAAACAACATAGATTTCAAGGGATATAACACCTTCCGAACAGACAAGGATCAAGGTAAAAGGGGCACAGCGCTCTTCGTTAAGAAGAACATAAAAGCCTCTCAAGTATTGATCCCCAGTCTTAGATCGTTTGAAGCCACGGCCGTTGTCATAGAAGTCGAAGTTGGTGCAACACTAATTATATTCAGCATATACAACAAATGCAGTGCCCGACAAACTGATATTAATCACGATCTTTTTATTTTCAGCAACATAGCCGCCCAATACACCTATGGACTGATTGGAAGAGATTTTAATGCACGTCACCCACGATGGTACGACACAACTCCATCTGACGCTGGAAACTTCTTGGTGAACTGGTTGGATGAAAATTTCGAGCATCATTCATTCCTGGTGGTATCTCAACCAAAGCTGACGTTCCCAAGAACACCATCCTGGCTGGACTTCTCCTGGTTTCCTCAAACTTCATCAACATCGTTCCCGAGCTGCGGAATTACACATGGCGGACCCTTACGGGAGATGCGGACCACGAGCCAGTGGAACTTCACATCAAACGGGGCCAACCAATCCTTACAACAGATGCACAAAATGAGGAATACATCAACTACAACCAACTGGGTATCGCACGATTCCAAAGAAAAATCGAGGAAACCATAGTGATGCCGGATGCCAACAGAAACCTTTCCAACAATGAAATCGAAGAAGCCATCGAAGCCATGGAGCTCACTGTAAACAACGCCCTGGACGAGCAGAAGAGATGGAAGACCTCAAGGGACAGATACCAGCATCTACCAGAAGGAATTGTTCGACTATATGATCATCGACAGCGATTGCGGAAGCGACTGCAAAGGATCCAACAAAGGGATTGGAACACGGCCAACGGAAACTATCAATTGGTGAAGAGTGAACTTCAATGTACGCAAATTATGTTGAGGAATGCTTTCAAGTTCCAAAAAAGGCTACAATCAAGGAAATAAACAAGATCATTGGCAAAAGACAACAAATGCCAGACAAAATCAGCTCCAGGCAAGGGGAAGTTACGACGGCTCAGGATAAAGCGGAAGCATTTGCCGAATATTTTGAAGGAAATTTCGTGCCAAACCCATCCAGCGATCCTTCACTCTTAGAGGAAGTTGAGTCAACAATTGAGCAGCTGCAGCAAACGGACGCTGAAACTATCATTTTTAACAATGAAAATCCTGCTAGTGATCCCGAGCTGACTGGAGGCTTCACCAACCCCGAAGAAGTAGCTGAGCTAATCCAAAGTGAGCGACCTAAGAAATCATCTGGACCAGATATGATTTCCAGCTACATCATAAAGAAGTTTCCTCAAGTCATGGTGCTGTTTCTCACGATCCTGTTCAACAACTGCGTCAACAATTGCTACTTTCCGAACAGATGGAAGACAGCTAAAATAGTGCCTATACCGAAGAAAGCCGACAGAGGTTCCGTTTCCGAATATCGTCCCATATCTCTTCTTAACAACAGCAGCAAAATTCTTGAAGGACTTATTCTTCGTAGATTGAAGGCGTTTTGCACTACTAACCACATCGTTCCGGACATGCAGTTTGGATTTCGAGAGAAACACTCTACTTTACATCCGCGATTCCATAACGACGTTGTTAGCACCCTCAATAATTGTCAGGTTGTTGTTGGATGCTTTCTGGATATAGAGAAAGCATTCGACAGCATCTGGATACAGGGGCTAGTTTATAAACTAACGACCTTTAATTTTCCAGGTACATTAATAAAAATAATTTTCAGTTTTCTCAATTCCAGATCGTTTTTCGTCCAGATTGAAAACAGCCAGTCAACAACCAAAAACATCAGAGCAGGAGTTGCTCAAGGATCAAAGCTGGGACCGTTCCTCTACAACATCTTCACATCAGACCAACCTCAACCCAACAACGCTATAAATTTGCTCTATGCAGACGATTCACTAACATACGCCAAATCTATTTCACCAGTCATTGCAGCCCAAAGAGTTGAAGAACACGTGAGACGGCTGTGGGAGTTCTACACAACATGGGGCATCAAAGTCAACTCAGCCAAATCTGAATTGACTTGTTTCAGAAGACCAGCGGGACAGCGAAGTACGCCCTCAGCTAAAAGCTGCCGCAGCATTATTATCAATCTGCCTGATGGATCACAACTGACAACCAAACCATCGGTGAAATATCTGGGTGTCAACTTTGAGGAGAGGTTACGCTTCAATCCGTATGTAACAGCTACTCTGAAGAAAGCAAACTACGCTTTCCAACGCATCCACCCCCTAATGCGGAAAAGGAATGGACTCAGCCAAAGGACGAAGTTGCTTCTTTATAAGCAACTTCTCAGACCGATCATCACATACTGCTTTCCTGTCTGGTTTACTATTTCCAAAACCAGCATGAAAAAACTGGGAGTGTTCGAGAGGAAGATCTTGCGGATCTGCACGGGACTCCACTTTGACCAACGGCGACGAAAACATTTCAGCAACACGCGACTCTATGAGGCATCCGGAATAACACCCCTTGACAAATACATGATCAGTGCTGCCAAAATACTGACGAGCAAGCTTAGCAATCATCCAAACCCTCTAGTGAGAACCATCACAAGTGAAGAGAGACACACCGATCCACGATACCTTGATGTAACAGCACTACTGGACGAAGGAATCATTCCTATCAATGAAGACGAGGCAATTCAGTTTTACGAAGATGCAGCGTCGAACTACCACCGTGGCTAGAAGCCACCCCACATCCTCCCAAAAAGACAACCGGATTTGAACAACCCGAGATGAATCATCTACATAGTATAAAATATAACCATCAATCACAATCTTTTATATAATTTTGTATAAAAATAAAAACAATGTATAAAATTAGGCCCCTAATGTGCCAAAACAAATTAAAGTATCAATATAATAATTATATAAAATAGAATTAAGAACAAATTGTAAATATCTATTTCCGTTCAATAAAGTCTAACTAACTAACACGTAGCTTTCCAGGAAGCCGTGATCCCGTGACTGAAGATCTCGAAAACGATTGGCTGGTTGTATGAATGTGTGAGAGACTGGAATGGCCGAGGTAGACAATAGATTTAGCATGGAAAGTTCACTCTTTGGAGAACGATTCAAGCAAAAAGATTATTTTGAGTTTCAAGTCGAGAAGAATTTAAAAGAAGAAAAAAAATCGAGGAATAGTAATTTTGTAGAAAAAGTTGTCGAGGAAATTTTAAAGAAGGAAAAATTAGTGTTTCGAGGTGCGAAGCAGTTTCAGGAAAAAGAGGAAATCGAGGTGATAGAGGAAAGGAGGCGGATAGGTGATCCGCAGACAGAAAAAAAGATAAGTAGAGTGGTTCTTAATAATTGTGTGTTGATTCCTATAGTTTTCTTTTTTTTTTATCGTTTCTTTTTGCTTAATTTGAATTTTGTCCAAGTTATTTGTGGGACACGGTATTTTTTTTGTTAACGGCCCAATTTCTTTGTGTTTGCTCGTGGCTTTACGTTTCTCCGTAAGCCTCTTTAAAAATCCTGTGAAAGTCTATATTTTCGAAAAAATTTTGGGTTTTAATCCCTGGGTTTCAGCTCAAAGGTTTCCCAAATAAAAACAGTTGAAGTCCCCATCTGGGCATATAAAAACTTGTGTTTTATTTTTAGTTCTTTTACTTGTTTTCGTTTATTTGCTTTGCTCATTTGAAATTAGTTTTGGAATTCACTAATTCTTATTTCGTAAAAGAATTCCTGGCGCCCACTTTAAGTACAAGTACACCCTGTACTTATACTTACCATTTTGCGTCGCAGAAACAACGAAAACGATGACGATGACGAACTGTCAACCGATGGGTGCGTTTAATAATTCGCACAACTGACAACACATAGAGTGCTGCCACCCAGTAGCTCAGCAATGGGGTGGGTTCAATAATCAAAATGATTTTATTAATGATTTTATTAATCGGATTAATAAAATCATTTTGATTATTGAACCCACCCCATTGCTGAGCTACTGGGTGGCAGCACTCTATGTGTTGTCAGTTGTGCGAATTATTAAACGCACCCATCGGTTGACAGTTCGTCATCGTCATCGTTTTCGTTGTTTCTGCGACGCATGCAGATCGGTGGTTTTAATTGTTTTATCAATTGTTTCGTTTATTTGGATTAATATAAATCCATTGAAATCGCGGATTGTAGTTCCGCCATCATAAAGTAAAAATTCGCGAAATCTGGCCTAACGCTAATAGTAATGAGTACATGAATAATGTAACCTATGATCGCAATCCGTTAAAACAAAATAATAAAAAACATGTTATTTTTGTTTCTATTTTTTTATGAAGTGAACATAATCTATTTTTATTTCAATCGGAGTAGGAAATATTACAAACAAAAATTAATGTAAACAAAATTCAATTTTACTATTCATATAATTAATTGCGTATAGTTTAACTTTAATTTGTTCTTACATCTATGGTTGAAAAAAAATTTAAAGTCTATCCATTACAGAAATTACAATATTGGACGATGGCTTTGGATAGGTGCACAAGTTCCGATGGTGCGTCTTCCCATAAGACATAAACAATAATATTATATCATGGCGTCTTTGCCTACTTGGTCACGGTCAATTAGGACATAGGTATAATAAGTACTTGATCTAACATGTCACGACTTCACACGTCCCCTAAGTAGGCATATATTATTTTGATGAATATTGCATTGCTCTAAGTCATTTAAATTGTTTTCACGATAAATATCTATCGTGTAAAGACTACCAACCCGTAAATTTTCACTAACGTAAGACCTGGAAAGTTTCATTTGGTAAGAGCCCAAAGAAATCAATTGTATATCATGGTCAGTTAGTTGGGGAAAATCTTCTAAACTAGGCAGATTGGCTTCCATTCTTATGAACGCCACCCTTTGCCTGTTAAGGGTTTTCATGGAAACATAATTAAATAAAAATTTGACGAGTAAAGTTTTTCATTTAAAACATACCAAATGAGTTATTTTTCAATTTTCTTAAAACTATATTAAAGCTAGACAAAAATTCATAAAAAAAACTAGCCTACTTATCAATATCTTAAAACTAACTTACTGGCCCCAATCGGGCGCTCTAAGTTAAACTAGAATAACTTAACGCTAATGCCGGCCTTAAAACTAACTTAATACTAAAATCCTACACCGGTTTTTATTTTTCCACGAGAAGAATTTTTTTTTGGTTTTATAAAAAACTTACAAACTATATAAAACTAAATTAAATATAATTAAAACTAAGTAAAACTACTTGTACTCTGGATCAGCTCTTGAATGTCTAGATGGAGAAATGCATCGGGCGGAATAAAGCCGCTTAGACGCACACTCTCGTAGTATTCCTTGTTGGGGAAGTAAGCCCCAAAAATTAAGCTGTTGCTCGCCCTTGCAATGTGATCCCGAATAAACTTCAGCAAGAAATTATCTACCCTGTTTATGTTGGCGCCGTTGTATAAAACCAGGTTAGAATAGTAATGTTAGTACATCGACTTTGGTGTTCTATGCAATCCAAGGCAGCGTCGAAGACACTGTCTCTCAAACACCCCAATTTCCATTTGAGATGGGGCAACGATGAACCAAACCGGGCATCCATTGGCAATCATCGGCCGGATAAGGGCCATGTAGCAAATCACCTTCACCCTGCTGTCAGGCCAGTTGCTATAAAACAACCGTTTCGTCAGGGCAAAATCTTCCCTAGCCCTGGTCAGAGCAGCATTTATATGTCTGTCGAAATACAAATACTGATCCATCCATATGCCAAACCCTTTACTTCACTTTTACTCGACAGTGGATGTCCATTTGGCCCTAAGATCACCAGCTTGCGCCAGTTCTTTCTCGTATCCCTTGTGGCTCTAAGCAACGGAGTCCTAAACAAGATAGTTTCTGATTTCTGGAAGTTGATTTTCAATTTCCAGTCATCGCAATATTGCTGAATCTTCTCGAAGTCACGCTGCAAGAGAATCCTGATGACCTCGACTTTTGGAGCTGTTCTGTATGCAATTAGATCGTCGGCATACGCAATTGCCTGAGTTAGATTACTTATCAGATCGCTGGTGTATATGCTGAATAGAATTGAATTTTAATATTATACATATTTCTTATTTCGGCATCTTCCTCAGTAAGACTTAATTTTGTGGTTAATGTTGACTATTTCCAAAATTTGGTTGAATAATTTCGACAAGTAGACTCAACTGATTAAAGGGGGTTCTTTGGTCCCTATGGTCTGAAAAATGTCTGTTCAAAATTTCTTTTATTTCATCCCAATTATCTGGGTTTCCATAAAGTCTAAGTCTATCTGATGCCCTATCTTTAATTTTATTTCGAAACGCCTGTGCCCATATTGTAAACGGGCCATTTTTAATTTGACACAAAATATTCCAAACTGCATCTATACTTTTTGTAAAGTTTTCTGATAATCTACTATTTCCAGTAAAATCCGGAAGATTTTTGATAATATCTTCGGTCAACAGAATGTTTGCAATTTTATCTACTTTTTTAAATAAAAATAAGAGAAAAATATATGTACGGCTTTTATAACAAAATGTTGATAGTTGAATGCTGCTGTGTTGATGTCTTGATGTCTTGATGTCTTTTAGTACTTTCTTTCTTCACTTAGAGTTCTGCTATATTTTTTTTTATTTATTCGCACTTTTTGTATTTTCAAATTTTTGTTCTCACTATTGTAGTGATTTTTGGTATTTATGCGTTTATGTAGGTGTTTATCGACTGTACCAGTTACGTGCCTAAGAACTATCTTAATACTGAAATTCTAGATCGGTTTTATTTTTTCCACAAGAAGAATTTACAAAAAAATTTGTCTTTATTTTTTTTTTTATTTAAAACTTAAAAACTATATAAAACAAAATTAAATCTAATTAAAACTACTTAAAGCCACTTAAAACTACTTACAACTAATTAGAAACTAATTACAACCTACTTATAAACTACTTACAGACTACTTTCAAACTAGAACAGCCACAGCAAGCATTTTCCGGTTTTATAATGTTTTTGTATTTTTGTTTTATAAAAAACTTACAAACTATATAAAACTAAATTAAATATAATTAAAACTAAGTAAAACTACTTGTACTCTGGATCAGCTCTTGAATGTCTAGATGGAGAAATGCATCGGGCGGAATAAAGCCGCTTAGACGCACACTCTCGTAGTATTCCTTGTTGGGGAAGTAAGCCCCAAAAATTAAGCTGTTGCTCGCCCTTGCAATGTGATCCCGAATAAACTTCAGCAAGAAATTATCTACCCTGTTTATGTTGGCGCCGTTGTATAAAACCAGGTTAGAATAGTAATGTTAGTACATCGACTTTGGTGTTCTATGCAATCCAAGGCAGCGTCGAAGACACTGTCTCTCAAACACCCCAATTTCCATTTGAGATGGGGCAACGATGAACCAAACCGGGCATCCATTGGCAATCATCGGCCGGATAAGGGCCATGTAGCAAATCACCTTCACCCTGCTGTCAGGCCAGTTGCTATAAAACAACCGTTTCGTCAGGGCAAAATCTTCCCTAGCCCTGGTCAGAGCAGCATTTATATGTCTGTCGAAATACAAATACTGATCCATCCATATGCCAAATCCTTTACTTCACTTTTACTCGACAGTGGATGTCCATTTGGCCCTAAGATCACCAGCTTGCGCCAGTTCTTTCTCGTATCCCTTGTGGCTCTAAGCAACGGAGTCCTAAACAAGATAGTTTCTGATTTCTGGAAGTTGATTTTCAATTTCCAGTCATCGCAATATTGCTGAATCTTCTCGAAGTCACGCTGCAAGAGAATCCTGATGACCTCGACTTTTGGAGCTGTTCTGTATGCAATTAGATCGTCGGCATACGCAATTGCCTGAGTTAGATTACTTATCAGATCGCTGGTGTATATGCTGAATAGAATTGAATTTTAATATTATACATATTCCTAATTTCGGCATCTTCCTCAGTAAGACTTAATTTTGTGGTTAATGTTGACTATTTCCAAAATTTGGTTGAATAATTTCGACAAGTAGACTCAACTGATTAAAGGGGGTTCTTTGGTCCCTATGGTCTGAAAAATGTCTGTTCAAAATTTCTTTTATTTCATCCCAATTATCTGGGTTTCCATAAAGTCTAAGTCTATCTGATGCCCTATCTTTAATTTTATTTCGAAACGCCTGTGCCCATATTGTAAACGGGCCATTTTTAATTTGACACAAAATATTCCAAACTGCATCTATACTTTTTGTAAAGTTTTCTGATAATCTACTATTTCCAGTAAAATCCGGAAGATTTTTGATAATATCTTCGGTCAACAGAATGTTTGCAATTTTATCTACTTTTTTAAATAAAAATAAGAGAAAAATATATGTACGGCTTTTATAACAAAATGTTGATAGTTGAATGCTGCTGTGTTGATGTCTTGATGTCTTGATGTCTTTTAGTACTTTCTTTCTTCACTTAGAGTTCTGCTATATTTTTTTTTATTTATTCGCACTTTTTGTATTTTCAAATTTTTGTTCTCACTATTGTAGTGATTTTTGGTATTTATGCGTTTATGTAGGTGTTTATCGACTGCCTAAGAACTATCTTAATACTGAAATTCTAGATCGGTTTTATTTTTTCCACAAGAAGAATTTACAAAAAAATTTGTCTTTATTTTTTTTTTTATTTAAAACTTAAAAACTATATAAAACAAAATTAAATCTAATTAAAACTACTTAAAGCCACTTAAAACTACTTACAACTAATTAGAAACTAATTACAACCTACTTATAAACTACTTACAGACTACTTTCAAACTAGAACAGCCACAGCAAGCATTTTCCGGTTTTATAATGTTTTTGTATTTTTGTTGGTTTTATAATTTTTTTGTTTCTGTATGTTTTATAATTTTTTTGTGTTTTTGTAGGTTTTATAATTTTGTTTTTGGTGCCACCCTGACTGTCCCTACTTAAAACTAACTACCTTAACCTATGTAAGTCGATCATACAAAAAAGAAAATAGCAAGGTCAACTATATTAACTATATAAATGTCTGAAGGAACTTTATGTTCGTTTTTCAACCACCAGAGCTGGTTCTCCTGCTTTACCCTATCTCTTCGGTTCCGTTCGGACACAATCCTACTTAACCGGAGGTGCTCAGCTCCGTCTTGTGCGAGGACGTCTCGACTGTTAAGGAGCCGCCGATCAACAGTTTCACGGTCGACGCACAGTGGGCCCAAATGGGCCCACGCTTCTTAAAAATCTGTAACTTTTTTGTTTCTTGGAATAATTAAGTCAATTTTGGAATATATCATCTTTGATATCTACGCAATTATTTGAATAACTTTTTTTTTTTCAAACCAGGTTTGTTTTTAGTACTAAAATTTGTTCCAAAGTTAGAAAATACACGTTTTTGGCATGATTTGCACAATTAAAACTTCTGCAACTTTTTCGTTTCTTTGAATAATTAAGTGAAATTTGGAATATATTATCTCTGATATTCATTTGATCATTTAAACCTCTTTTTTTTAAATAATAAATTTTAAGTACTAAAATTTTACCTTAGGTAAGAAATTCGAGATTTTTGCATTAATTAAATGTTCAAAAATTCTGTAAATATCTTGTTCTAATTTTTTTTTTAATTTTTGAACTTATATCTTCAAATTTATACTCAAAACTCATTTTTCCCCGATTAATTTGTTTTTTTTATTTTTAATGTAATAACTAATAATCAATAGTTTAGTAAACTAAGATTTTTTTTAAATCAAAGCAGGAATAAGCTTCTTCAGAAAAGTCTTTGGATTCAACTTTCTGTTTCCTTTTACTTGATAGCAGTGGATCTGATGTCAATAAAAGGCGTTGAAAAATGTCTTCCTTTGCCGCTGTTCTTGAACATTTTCTTGCATGTGACAGCCTTATTTTTGTATAATCTTTATTGCGAGCTTCTTGTGCATCTTCGGATAGTTGACCTATTGATAAAATCCCAAAATGTTGAATTATGGCTTCACCATGCATAATTTATAATTATAATTTATGCACCGAAGATGGCATGTGATACCATTTATATTTATCAGCAAGTAAACTTGCAGTATGCAATGCATACTCACCAAACTTCTCATGATCAACGATCAACGGTCAAACCAGATGACAGTGTTTGTAAAATTATATAAAACCTCTTTATAAGATCTAAATTTACTTCAGTGATATTGGCTGTATCTTGGAAATTTTGAAAAAATCTCCGTGCAGTGTTACCATCTTTGCTGTTACCAGAACCTTGCCGAGGTTTATCTATGAGTAAACCTTATTCAGCTCGTATTTTTTCTTTTCCTCCTTGCTTTTTTTATTATCAGGAGTATTTGTAAAAGAAAGATTGTAAGATATATGAAGTATCAACTCCATACAACGGATCCAAGCGTGAAGAGTAGATAAACCGTTCTTGAAAGTGTTTTCATTTGAAGGTTTTGCTTTCACCATATTCAAGTCATTCATTTCGCTTAATTTTGCTCCACATATTGTGCAAACACACTCGAACTTGTTTCCGTTAAGACTTGCCCAACTTTTCCGTCGATTATTGTTAAAAACAATTCATGTTGTATATGAAAAACTTTTTTCATTTTCATCAAAAATAGGAACATGTTATTTATTAATTTGATTTTCTATGTCATTTACAACTTCTTTAGTTTTTTCAGGTATTTCTTTTGAAGAGCAGGTTGGATTTTGCCAAAAAACTGTGTTGGTATATTCGCTTACAAGTTTAATTGGTACTATTGATGCAATGAACAAATTGGAATCTGAGACGTTTACATTTTCCCCCGATAATCTTTGTTTATACTCACTCTATCCTGAAGATCCGTCACAGCCCCATTTCGTAAAAAGTTCCAAAGGCTGGGACTCCATTATATTAATTGATTCAATTTGCATAATTCGTCCAACAGTATAATCGAGTAGTTCTTGTAAACGAACTTTAGCTCCAATATCCGAAACAGTGATGCCCTCTGATGGGTAACACATTTGATTTGCTTTTGCTGAACTCTAAAATTGTAACATTCTTTTAATTAAAAATGAGCTTAAATATTTAAATTTATATTTGGACAAATCTAAATCAATGAAGAGCCTCATAGTATTGTCCATGGAACAATGATTCAAACCAATCAGAACTAACCCAACACAAGAGTTACAAAAAACAAACAACAACCTAGTCAAACAACTTTTTCAAAATAACATAATAGACAAGTTTTTTTTTTTTTTTTTTTTTTTTTTTTTTTTATTTTTTTTTTTTTTTTTTATTTTTTTTTTTTTTATTATCCGATGGAAATCTTCAAAAGACACTCGGTAAGAATCGGTACCAAGTAGTGTGGGACTCTTACCGCACTAAAACCACCGGTGAATCAGGACCAATCTATGAAAGATCGACAAATGATTTTTCTTTCTTAATTTATAAGTCGCATTGTGGGAAGTTTAAGTTATAACACTTTCCATAGCTTTTAGACCATCAGCTCATGAGGCTTGGTTCTTCTTAATCTCCGAACATTGTCTCGTACATTTAAGACGGTCTCCATTTCGGAGTTGGTATGACTTTGCAGTCGCTGATTGTGTGATACAGCGTGTTTTTTAACCACTTCTGTAACCATTTCAATTTGAAGGTCACGATGTAGATCGCTATTTCTTATATACCAAGGGGCATTTATTATTCCGCGAAGGACCTTGCTTTGGAATTTTTGGATGGGTTCAGCATTTGTTTTCTTTGTACAGCCCCATAGTTGGATGCCATATGTCCAAACGGGTTTCAGTACTTGCTTATATAACATTAGTTTGTTCTGGATAGATAGGTCAGAGTTCTTTCCTAGTAACCAGTACATTTTTCTGTACTTCAAGTTTAGTTCGTCTTTTTTCTTTTTGATGTGCTCTTTCCATTTAAGCTTTGCATCCAAAGTCATTCCAAGGTATTTGGCAGTATTGGAGTAAGGTACTGTTGTACTGTTTATAAGAATTGGAACATTGTTTATTTTTTTGTGTGTAAAGTTTATATGCGTCGATTTTGTTTCATTTAGTTTGATTCGCCATTTTTGCGTCCAATCACTAACTTTATCGACTGCATTTTGCAGTTTTTGTGTAGCCTTCGTAACGGATTTATCTGGCACCAATATTGCAGTATCATCAGCAAAGGTGGCCATGATAGCGTTGATGTCCACTGGAATATCCCTTGTATATAACAGATACAGGGTTGGTCCTAGGACACTTCCTTGTGGTACACCGGCTTCAATTTTCTTTAGTTCCGAGTAATTTTGGTCGTACCGTACTCTAAAGAGTCGGTTCGTAACGTAGGATTTCAGTATTTCGTAGTACTGCCTGGGAAGATCCCTTTGCAGTTTGTACTCAAGTCCCAAGTGCCAAACCTTGTCAAAGGCTTGAGCAACATCTAAGAATATAGCCGAGCATACTTGTTTTTCTTCAAGTGCTTTTTCCACAACATCCGTAATCCGATGCACTTGGTCTATCGTGGAATGTTTATTTCTAAATCCAAACTGATGGCTCGGAATTAGTCTTCTTTCTTCTATTATTCTGCTTAGTCTTTTCAGAAGCAGTTTTTCGAAAACTTTTGCCATGATTGGTATAAGCGATATAGGTCTGTAAGATGTTACTTCTGTTGGTGGCTTACCTTGCTTAGGTATAACAATGACTTCTGCAATTTTCCAATGATGTGGCACATATCTTAGTTTAAGGCATGCATTTATTATAAATTGGAGTTTTTTGAAGGCTGTCGAAGGCATTTCTTTCAAAACCTGAGCAGTTATTAGATCGTACTCTGGTGATTTTTTGTTAGACAACTTATGTTGACACATACTTCTTACTTCTTTGAGCGTGACAAAAGGAATTTCACATTCGTCGTTTCTATCAACAAACTGTAATGGATCTGTAGCTGTGGTTGCTGGAAATGGCTTAAAAACATTCGCGAGATGTTCAGCGAAGAGATCAGCCTTTTGTTTTGGGTTTCCGATCCATTTACCATCTTGAGATTTTACTGGCGGGTTTTGTGCCTGTGGTCTTTTTTGGCGCTTAGCTGCTTTCCATAAGGAGTATTCCGTAGAAGCATCCGCCGTCAGACTATTCAGGAATCTACTAAGTGAATCACTTTTAAATTCACAGATTCTTTTCTTTAGTTCATTGTTAAGACGGTTAAAAACTGCCTTATCACCTGGAAATCTCGTAGCTTGCCATTTTCTTCGAGCTCTTCTTTTCTCCAAGATCAGCTCCTTTATTTCGACAGGATATTTTATTTCTTTTTCTCTTGAGTTCGAAATTGTTGGAGTACTTTCTTCTGCAGCCTGTTGCACATCAGCAATAAATTGTTCTACTTCATGATCAATCTGTTCAATTGTTTGCATAGGGGATCTTAGGTTTATAAAACTTTCAAGTTTATCTCTGAATTCGTTCCAGTTTGTTCTTTTGTTCACGAGCTTAGGATTACTTTTTTCTATTATTTCTGCTTCGCTCAGTGATAATATTACTGGAGTATGATCTGACGATAAATCGTAATTACCTTCGACACTTATATGATTTCGTTTAATACCTTTTACTACGAAAAAGTCTATAAGGTCTGGTATTTTGTTAGAATCAGATGGCCAATATGTTGGCGAGCCAGAAGAATAAAATTCGCAGTTGTATTTGCGGCCTGCTTGATATAGCCGTTTGCCTTTCGTTGTTATGAGCCTAGATCCCCATTGGGTGTGTTTAGCATTGAAGTCGCCACCAACAAGGAAGTTATGTCCTAACAAATTTAGGAGTTCTGCATAGTCTTCTTCAGTTGGAGAGCGCCTCGGAGGGCAGTATATAGATGCTATCTTAAACTCTTTCTTTTTTATACCAATACTAATTGTGGTTACTTGCATGTTTTCATTAGTAAACTTCGGCTCTTCATAGTGTGTTAAGCACTTTTTTATTAGTATTGCCGATCCTCCCCTAGCTTTGTCAGCTGGGTGCAAAATCGCATAATAGACAAGTGGCAAAAAAATAAATTGAATTGTTCGACAGCAAAAGCACCAAGACTCTATGGACTACCAAAAACCCATAAAGTGAACCTTCCTCTAAGGCCAATATCGTCATCAGTAAACGTTCCTTGCTACCAACTGTCCAAGTTCATTGGACAAACGTTGAGAAGTACCATCTCTGAAAAATACAACATAAAAAACTCTTTTGAGTTGAAAGAAAAATTGAAAGATGTTGTACTTGAAGAAGGTCATATTTTTGTATCATTTGACGTAGTCTCGCTTTTCACCAATATACCAACTTATCTGGCCATTAAGATAATAATGAAAAAATGGGACCAATTACAACACCAAACCAATATACCCAAGCGACAATTTTTGAAGATTTTGGAGTTTTGTTTGAAAGACAATAATTATTTTGAATTCAACAATGTGCTCTACCATCAAACATTTGGCATGCCCATGGGGAATCCCCTTTCACCAACAATTGCGGACATAGTTTTAGACGACCTTCTTGATAACGCCTTCGAAGAATTGAAAAAAGAAAAGATCGAAATCAAATTTATTGCCAAATATGTGGACGACATTTTTGCTATAATCCAACAAAAAGACCAAGAAAAAATCTTAAAAACATTAAATCAATACCACACGAAAATCCAATTTACAATAGAAATAGAAAACAACAAACAATTACCATATCTAGACACCTTACTTATTCGAAATAATCAAAAAACAACTTTCAACTGGTACTCAAAACCAACATCATCTGGACGGCTTATAAACTTTCATTCCACTCAACCAATGACTCAAAAAATAAACACAGCAGCAAACTTAATACATAAAATTTTTGAAATCAGCGACATACAATTTAAAGAAGAAAACGAAAACAAAATATATAGAATACTACAAATAAACAATTTTCCAACGTATATTATAAAAAACCTAATATATAAAAAATACCAACAAAACACAAAAACTACCAATAATGCGCCACAAAAAACAGATAACAACCCTACAACATTTGCAAGAGTTCCGTACATACCAAATTTAACAGAGAGTAAAAACTTGTACAAAATAATAAGAGAAGAAAACAACATCACATTCGCACATAAATCTAACGAAACTCTTTGCAAACTTTTTACCAACACAAAAACACCGATTCCAAAAGAACAAACACACGACATAATCTACGAGATCAGTTGCAATGGAAAAGAGGGAGAATTGTGCAATTTAGTCTACATTGGAACAACGAAACGTACTTTAACGACGAGGATGACAGAACATAAGGGGGACATTAAAAACAGAAGAGAAACAACTGGACTATCACAACACATTTTACAAACTGCACACACAGCTAACATCGATGACGTAAAGATCTTGAACAAAGAGAAGAATACAAGAACGAGATACACACTGGAGAGCCTACGTATCCAACAGAAAAGAGAATTCTCCATGAACCTGAAAGAAGACATCGACAATACCAATTCTGTGTACAACATTGCCATTCTGTGATATTTATGTTTTGTGTTAAAGTGTAACTAGTTTTCATTTTTATTTATTTATTTATTTATCAAAATTTTGTCTTTGCCTTTGTTTTTGTTGTAAAGTGTTGGGAAGATGCAATTTTTAAAACTTAAAATGCAATAAATATAACGTAAGTTTAAAATAACTAATAAATATATTTTTAAGAAATTGTCAACTTATGTATATATATATTTAGATAAATAAAACGCCCCTGAAGATGCTGAGAAAATCCAGCGAAACGTCGGGATAAAATGTATGTATTTGTTTTTATTTGCATAAAAATTTAAATTGACCAAAATAGCATAAAAAAGAAAAGAAATTGAATTAAAGAGAATTGGTCACTAATCAAAAATTATAATTGAAAATATATTTGTTTGTTTAATTTGTTATTAACTGAAGAAATAAGTTGAATAGTGAGAATTATGTACTTAGGTTTTAAAGTAATGTAGGTTTATAAAGTTTTGATAATTATATATTAGATTTTAAAGTTATGTAGGTTTATAAAGATGTATATTTTTATGATGTTGTTTGGATCCAAGTTTCTTAGGATCTCGATGATAGATAAATTCGCTGTAGATAAGCTGGTGTTTGAAGTCAAGTATCTGCATGTATCCATTCCTAGAATGTGATTGACATCCAAGATTGCTTGGCGGCCTGTACAAGTCGGAGGGCTTTCTTTTTTTAGGAGGTATTGATGTGTGAGAGTAGTGTGCCCTATTCGTAGTCTTACCAGAGTTGTGTTCATCTGCCTTGAAGTTGAAGGAGGATAAATTGGTTGGGTTTTGTCAATGTTGATGGAACTGTAGAAGTGATGGTAATTCTTCCAGTCATTTAGTGTATGTGCCTTAATTTTTCGATTTACTTCACGTAATAGGTCACGTTTTGTCACTGTCAGTACTGATTTCACAGGGGAAAGATGAGCATCGTTTGCTGCTTTATCAGCTTGTTCGTTACCAAATATCCCAGCATGGCCGGGAACCCACATTAGTTTTAGTTTGTTTGCAAACTTAATGAGGTGGTCTCTTTTTTTGCTTACAATGACTGTTGTTGGGATTTTGTATCGCATGTAGAACTGCCAAGCTGTCCGAACATATCACAAAGTAACCATGTAGTTTTGATATTATTTCTGCAGTCCTTAGGATCGCGGTAGCTTCGGCGGTGAATACAGAGACAATATTGTCTAGAATTCCAATGGATAGGAGGGAACCATCTTCATACGTTGATGCAAACGATGTGCTATATTGGGTTTTGGAACCATCTGTAAATACCATCTTCCAATTTTTGGCCTTTAGGGCATCAGTAGTATCATTGAACAAAGATCGATAGATGTATGAAGAAGTGTGATTTTTGTCGTGTTTAGTCATGTCCATGATAAGAGGAAATAACTGGAAGTTCCATGGATTTGGCTGTTGTTATAGCAGTAGAAATGGCTGAGGGGATACGTTTAAGATACTTTGATTTATCAAGGGTTTTGACATCTTCATCAATAATTGAGCCTTTGCTGAAAGCAAGTTTCACATAGAGCTTAGCTCTGGTTTCAATACGTTCTTCTACTAGGGGAAGTCCAGCTTCTGTCATTATGTTACGTATTGGGGTGGTTGGGAAAGCACTTAGACTTCTCCGTGCAGCTTGGTGGTAAGGAGCCTTGATGTCGTTTATTGTAGTTTTGGGAGAGTTTCCGTAAATTGATAAACCATAGTCTATCTTACTTAAAACTAAAGATCTTGTTACATTACATAAAGTATTTATATGTGGAAATGATTTTTTACTGGATAGGTAGTTTAAAATTTTTACCCTAGCAGCTAAGCTCTTTTTAAGTTCTGTACAGTGGTTTTTAAGGTTATATTTATTATTGAAAATAATATCTAGAATACTTAGATTAGTAACATTTTCAATACTAATGTTATTAAAGTTGAAAGAAACGCCAGTACAAGATGTTTTACGACATATATGCAATGTTTTGCATTTATCTACTGATAATTTAGCACCCGAAGTTACAGACCATGTTAAAATATCTGCTAGAACATTTGAGAAAAGAGCTTGATGTTCTGCGAGGCTATTGTGCTTACACATAATGTATTTATCGTCGGCGTAGATACAATGGTCTAGTTGCGAGTATTTAGCTATGATAGAACTGACGTCGTCGAAAGCAATCAGAAATAAGACGACTGATAAAGGAGATCCTGGGGGATGCCATTGTGAAGAGGAAAAGATTCAGAAAAACCATTGTTTGACTTGACGCAGATTTTTCTATTTGTCAAGAACGATTTAATGTAGTTGAAGATTTTGGGTCCGATGCCCCAAGCTTTGATTTTCTGTAAGATTTGATGGACACCGATTCTATCAAAATCCTTTTCGAAGTCTAGGGACAATATGGTCACGTGATTACGAGCCGATAGAGCTCTTGTGATATAGAAATCGATATGGAGCAAAGCATCATTACAGCCTTTATTTGCTTTGAAAGCAACTTGGTTCGAGCTTATCAGATTTCTTGATTATATAAACCACATTAGTCTTTTGGCAACAACTTTTTCCATTACTTTGGAAGCGCAAGGAATGAGTGATATAGGGCGATATCCGTTAATAATATTATTTGATTTGTTTGGCTTATGAAGAGGAAGTATTGTTGCTAGCTTCCAATTCTGTGAAATAGTGCAGGAGGAAGATTTTTTAGCATCGGATATGATATGCGATCTCTACTGGGAGTTTTACCTTTTAGTTTGGACAAACAACTTTCAAGTTCTAAAAACGAAATTGGACCTTCAATATGGTTGGATTGTCGAGATAGAGGTGTATGATTGCTCACTAAGCTTAGAGACGATAGTTTTTGCATTATGAACTCGTTAGAGAAGTTCTCGTCTTTGGAAAGGTTTGACCAATTACTTGCAAAATAATTGTTTATTTCGTAGGGATTTGTTATTTGTTGATCGTTAGATGTAATACACTTGATGGATTGAGGTGTAGAGGTACCGGAAAGACATCGAATATCTTGCCTTATCTTGGATGGGGAGGAAGTGGGGTTGAATGCAGCAGTAATTTCTCCGAACTTATTGGCTTTACTATTTTTTACTTCTCTTCGGAATTTTGCGTTTGATTTTTTGTATGCTATAAGGTTTTGCTGAGAAGGGGTTTTTTTAAAGTATTTCCAGGCCTTGTTTTTATATTTGCGCAGAGAGCTGAGTTCTGAATTCCACCAAGATACTGTGTGTTTTCCAGATTTTGGTGAGTTTTGAGGAATTGCGAAGTTTGCAGCGAGTCGGATAGCTTTAGTAAGGCGAGCGGCCTCTTGATTAATGTTGGGAGAGATATTTTTACCTGACAAATCGTTTAAAATGTGCTTTTGGAATCTGGGCCAGTTAGCTAGATCAGTTTTAAATTTGGGGGTGAAATGAGATTCAAAAGCCACTTGGTTAGAGAATATGGTGGTGATGATCGGGAAATGATCACTGTTACAGAGATCGTCTAAAACCTTCCAAGCTATTTTTGGTATATTTCTGGGGAGCAGGTGGTAATATCGATATGTGTGAAAGTTCGGCGCGTGGAAAAATGAGTAGGGGAGCCGTCATTAAGAATTATTAGGTTAGAATTAGTTAAAAACCTTTCCCAGATTGATCCTCTAGCATTAGTTTTGGAAGAGCCCCACAAAACACTCCAGGAGTTAGCGTCACCTGCTTATAATGACTGGAGTGTTTATTTGATTAAATATATTTTCGAGGTCGTTTGTGGAGATTGATTGATCAGGATGTATGTATATGGAATATATGGAAACTAAAGTAAATTTGGTTGGAAGTTGAACTTCGATTGCTAGAGTTAAGATGTGCTAGTTTATATGCATTTGCTTGTGCGGAATATCTTTCTTTATTAGTATGGCAGTTCCTTGTTTGGCTGAGGTATTGTTATCGAGGTTGTGAAAGTAACCGGTATACGATTTGGGGGTGTATGGCTTATAGAGGTAGGGACAGTGTGTTTCCTGCAGAGAAATTACACTTGGAGAAAATTCTTTAATAAGTATACTTAGCTCGTTGTAGTTATTTATGAAACCTTTCATATTCCATTGAAGGATTTTAAAGGATTCTTTTGGTAAGTGTGTTATTATATTTGAAGTTTGTTGTTGTGGTAAATTTAGGTTGTCGTTGTTAATTTGACTCAGCTTCCAGGCTCACAGAAGAGCCTGGACGATTCAACACTCGAGCAACGGAGTCAAAAGTTTGGAGCCTGTTAGTTTTATTGCATTTCGACATCGTTAGGGTTTGAAGTATTAGCTACGAAGTAGTCATTTTTTTCTAATAACTCTTGTGTTACCTTTGATAAAGGTGAATGTGTTGGTTTAGATATTGGATCGGTGGTTATTGAAGATTGTGTTTGATTGGATTCTGGTTGGTTTGAAGAAGCAAGTGGATTATTTGAAAGATATTGCAATTTGTTTGCGAGTGAGTTTGATGGTATGTCGGATAGTTTAGAGGTATTTATTGAGTCTGTACTTGGTTGTAGTGCGATAGTAATAGGGCTTAGGGCTTTGGTTGGAGGTTGTGAGTTTGGTGCATTTTTAACTTTCTCAGCGAATGATTCAGATGTAATGGAGTTGTAAGAAGAAATAGGGTTTTGTTCTTTGTGAAATTTCTTGGCTTCAGACATAGAACATTTTTTATGGGTTTTTAATGGTCAAAATTTCCTTGGCCTGCTTATAAGCAGGGCAAATTTTGGAGGAAGATGAGTGAGGAAGTGAACAGTTTGCACACATTATATTGTTGCATGGTTCTGGTTTATGAGACAAGAAGCTGCATGATTCACACCTGGATTCACTGTTGCATCGTTTGCTTGTATGCCCTAGGCATTGGCAGTTGCGGCAACGCATCGGGTTGGGAATATATTCCGTAATTTTCGCATTGTAGAATCCAATGTCAACAGATTTTGGAAGCTGGTACAGGTTGAAGGTAAAAAGCATTAAACCGGTTGGTTTTTGCTTTCCCTCCACATTTTTGGTAAATTTATAAATGTCCGTTACTCCTTGAGATTTCATCTTTGTGACGATTTCAGTCTCAGTGACGTTTATCAAGCAAGGAGCGTAAGCAATTCCTTTGGTTTCGTTTAGTTTGTCGTGAAGTTTGACAATGACGGGGCACGTGTTGGCAAGAATATTGACTTTTGGAAAGATGTCTGCAACTTTTTGCGACTTTACCAAAATGAGAAGATTACCGTCTCTTAATTGAGAAATTTGCTCATAATCTTTGCTTATGTTGTCGATGGATTTTTTTAGAAGGAAAGGACTGAGGGATGAAATGGGCTTTTCACTGATTTTTGGCGAGATAACAATAAATTTCGGATTTTTGGCACCTGTTATTGATGGGAGATCTGGGTAATTGCACAAAGGGGTCGGGTTTGATTTGTGTTTTTTGTTTTGTTGAATAATAGATACGGAATCTACGTCAAGCGGTAATTGCCTGAAATGGGACCCCCCCTGCCCGTGGGGCATTTTATTTCTTAAGAAAAAGCACGCGCTTATTTGTAGGTTAAGGAGTAAACAAATTCGCAAACGGAAAATATATAGAAAAAAAGAATGAAAAGTATAACGGGAGATACCGGTTGTTGCGCTAGGCAGCAAAAGAGAAAGCAAAAAATAGACTACGAACGATACGATACATATCTGTGGTGTTTGGCAGAAACATTATAACTTCAAAAATCGATTTTTTCTGTTTTGAATGCTATTATGATTCTTTTCACCTATATTTTCATTAGTGTAAGGAAGAAAGCTGTAGCGGCACTAGAAATCGGTGTAAATATATGGTCAAAAGATGATAAGTAACTCCATATTTTATATTTGGTATAAACTTGATATGTGTACTTATCAAGCTTGTACCAAACAAATTAAGAGCTAAAAATTAATGATACCTACGAATCTATGTACTAAATCTAATACTTAAGTACTTGTGCTAATTAAATGAGTGTCATGCTACTCTCTTGTTGTAATTATATCTGGCAACACTTATTATGTCTTGTCTTGTAAGAGCAATAGTATTGTTATTCCCAAGATCATTTATTTGTATTATTATTATTTATTATTATTTACCATACTGATGTGGACAATGAAGCTGTTAAAATCGTTTAGCTTATTACTGCTGCGATTATTTTTTGAATAAAAAATGGAAAATAAAGAAAACGGTATAGTGTAGAAAAGCGTATGCTCTATTCTGATACGTGTCCTGGTCAAAATCGAAATAGTATACTACCAATAATGTCTCGATTTACAAAAAGATACACTGCCACAGACAAAACTACTTTTTTTTGGAATAAAATTTGTTTGAAAGAGTTCAAAGCATCCAGCAAAATTGTCGCATTTAAGTATTCATTGAATATATCTGAACCGTTCAGATTTTTTTCCATGCACAGGAGAGGCAAACCTTTTTCCTTGGACAAAATTAACCTTTTATTAGCCTATCGCTAAACGGTTCCTGTAGACATCAAGAAATATAACGCAGGATTGACCCAATTTATCATGACTTCTACAAAACCTTTGAACATTCTCTGCAGCAAACAGTCTATTCTTTTATGAGTGATAGCGATGAAAATTGCGAAGAATAAACTTTTTCGTCAAATACACTTTAGCCACACCCAAAAAATATTTCGTAAAATCACTACGAAATAATTTCGTAAAACTTTTTTTCGTGCATTCTACAAAATTTCGTTAACTGAACAAATGTTTCTTAGGAATAATTAAATACGAAAATTTTGTATTACAAACACTTTGTACAATTTACAGAAGACTCATAGATTTCTTTTGCACGAATTTTCGTAATATGTGCAAATCATTTCGTAAATTTTATTAAAACAATAGATAGAAAGGATAAATGCTTAATAATTTCTTTATATAACAAAAAATTGTAAATTTGTCTAAACAACCGTCAAATAATTCTAAAAAAATGTCGTAGATAGTACGAATGTTATTGGAAATTAAAAAAAAATTTCGTGTTTAATATTTGAAAGACTTACTTCACCAGGTATTGATTACGGTAAGACTTTGTTTGACATTTGTTTTACAAGCTTAAAAGTGCGTGGAGGTGCAAAGCAAATATAAAAGTAAATTATTTTGAAAATTATAACTAACAACTATATTTTGATCTATTATTATATTTTATAGTTTCCAGGATCGAATTGCAGCTTACATAAATGTTTCCTATTGTGGGGAAGTGACTTATCCTCCAAAGAGTAGTCTTGGAGTCTTCTCATGAAAAATGGATTTCATCAACCATATGCAAGATCGGCATTAAATATTTGGACACCTCCATTCCCCTTGCCAACATTAGTTCAGCTTAGCTCATGCATATTTATACCTACTATAGTTAGGGCAACAAACAGAACCTAAAAGTCAAAAGGCCCTGGCATCTGATTCTCCGTGAGTCGCCACCGTCGTCTGCCTGCACAAATACATCTTAATTCGTAAAAACAATTTGTTCTCATAATCGAAGAATTTATAGAATATACGAAATATTCAAAAGCATTTCCTATATTCTACTAAATTTTGGAATAATATTTCGTTAATTCTACTGAATTTTCGTTCACAATTTTTGTAGAATTACAAAATGGCATCAACAAATGCAATAACAATGATATTTGTAAATTCACGAATGCCAGTTTGTACAAACTACGAAAGTTATTCGTGGTTTTGCACCACAAAAGTTTCGTAAAATATACGAAATTTTTGTTTAAATACACTAGTTATTTTGTTTGCGTGTATGTGATATTATAATGACTTTGTGTTATGTTCAATGTACATACAAAACAGAATAAAAATCGAATATAAAAAATTACATACTGTCTTTCATGATAACTCCCGATTTGGCTCATATATTTTTCCTTTGTATTTGGTATAAACATGATAACTGCCAGAAACTCCAGAAATATTAATATTTTCGAAGAATTTTAAATGTACATTGGAAGATCAGTTAAATATATACATCATTAAATAGAAAGCTTCCAATTATTTCAAACAGCTTTTTTACAACATTGCAATAAATATTTAAATGCTTTTTCTGGAAACTCAATTTTTGGAGTTATCATGTTTCTACCAAACAACACAGATATATAACCGGAAAGTGTTTGCTGTGGCTGTTCTAGTTTGTAAGTAGTTTATAATTACTTTGTAATTAGTTTTAAGTATCTTTAAGTTGTTTTAATTAGCTTTAATTTAGTTTGTAAGTTTTATATAAAACCAAAAAATAAAGATATAGATACCGAGTTTTTTGTAAATTCTTCTCGCTTAAAAATAAAAACCGATCTAGAATTTTAGTATTAAGATAGTTCATAAGCTGAAAGGCATTAGCATTAAGTTATTATAGTTTAACTTAGAGCCCCCGATTGGGGCTAGTTCGTTAGTCATAAGATATTGATAAGTAGGCTAGTTTTTATAAATTTTTGTTTAGCTTTAAGATAGTTTTAGAAAATGAAAAAATGAAAATGAATTAAAAAAAAAATGAAGGATTTTTGCATCCCTTGGCCGTGTGGCCCAAGAGTTGGCTTTTTTGGCACCAAATTGGGTTAGGAAAATATTCCACAACTTAACAGTTATACCAACCGATATTGACATTGCTAGATGGACGGAAGAGATCAAACGTTAAGAGAACTAGGCCAGTTGGAGTTGGGATGCCTTCAATATTTTTTTCAACTTGTATAACTCAGTTACACCTTGGGCCTTTATTTCATTGATGATTTCTTCCTCTGGTGCGTTTGTAAGATAAGGTGCGTGGACTGTACCTTTAGAGGAATTTAAATTTGTGTGAAGTGTTACATTTATGGGACAAAGGTTGGATAAGTTTTTCTTGATAGGAAAATTTCAGCTCTTTTCTGCGATTTCACCAAGAGAAAAAAATTTCCATCTCGCAACTAAGTTATTCACTCCTATTGTGAGTTTCACCCGGAAAGCTACTCACCCGAAAAAATGTTAATCGCGCGGAATTTAAAAACCAATTGCGAGTTCCGTCCGAACGAAATTTCACTTCGAATTTGCGATGACATTTCGAAAAAAAGGAGCGTTTATTTAAGAGACAAATATAAACAAAACGAAACATCTGAACAAATCCCAAGGTTGACTTTAAATACATTTTGAATGAGGCTTTAAGCAATGCGATGTTCAGAAGTATATATTCTTAAGTACTTGTTAAATTTCAATGAAATATCAAACACTTAAAATGCGCAATGAAAAAAATTACAATAGTATTGAAAATAAATTATTATTTCCAATCCCTTTTTCAAATGAAAATGACAAATTGTTGGGTTTAAAAACTTTATTAAATAATTTTTGTATGTTCCGAGTAATTTTTGAACAAAAAAAATTACCGAAACTATTCTTAGAACTACTCTACCAAGGACAAAAACAATAACCGAACAAATTCAGAACTACATCACTTTGAACACAGCTAAACAGATTTTTGACAGATGAGTGAAGTGCGAATTAACTTTTTTTTTAAAAAGAAACAAACCCTGCATTCAAAAGGAAAATTGTGTGTGTTTAGTCATAAATTCCATAAATTAATTTAGGAAAATTTATAGCATAGCCCTGAGAATAATGAGAAATGATGAGGATGAGATGAGAAGAATGAGATGAGAAGAAAAAAGAAACAAAAATGTATTAGGAGACAACTAAGAGATTCCTCCAACCCTTTGGAGTTACGTGAGCCTTTGTAAGTTTATAAGTTTGTAAAGATAAATGTAGATTACAAATAAAACTTTTTTTCAGATTTCATCAATACTACCAAAATTATAAAGAAGCCTTCAAATATTTGTTGGATATTCTTTCCAGCTCCTTGCCTCCTGTAAAACAAAAATTTGGTGTGTCCCCAATTATTAAACTTGCAGCCATCTTACGTTTCCTTGCAGAGGGCGGGTACCAAAAGGGAGTTGGGAAGGATCATGAAGTTGGGTTGGCACAACCATCTGTAAGCCTTGTATTGGCTGAGGTTTTGAATTTGTTAGAAGAGAGGCTTTGTCCGGAATGGATTAAGTGGCCAACACAAAACGAAACTAGAAGAATCAGTCAAGATTTCTTCATGAAATTCAACAATCAACAATTCAACCTACTTGACTGTTTTATTAGGGCCGCCTCTGGTTGCTCTTTGGTTCGTTTTATTTTGCATCGCCTTTTTCCTAACATATCTTTTCTGGTCATTTCAAACCTGGTGAAGCATTTTCAAATCTGTGTCTATAAAAATAGAGCAGGTTACCTTTTTCCACTCAGTTTTGGACTTTATTGGAGGGCGCACGCTGTTGGGCTTTTTTTTTTTTTTTTTTTTAATAACCCCTGTATGTATGGATGTAGTTGCATTTTATTTAAAAGCAACTCGATTTGACTTCTATTTGTTGTTTTACTCTTGAAATAAAAAATGAAAATTATTTTCGATTATTTTGTTGTTTAAAAAAATATCTTACAACTTCCGCCAAATGTGTTGCTTTCCGTCGCCAAATTTTGAGTGAAAGAAAGAGCCGTCAAATAGTTAACATTCCACCAGAAAAAAATTTCACAATAGGGGGAAATTATTCGAAGTGGAAATTTTTCAGTCCGAAATTCACAATAAGGGAAATGTGAAATGTCAATTTTTCCGAACGGAATCCTGAAAAAGTGAAACTCACAATAGGGGTGATTAATTCATAACCAGTGGGAAGCCATCTTTTTTCAATAAGAAAACGCTAAACGCGGAAAGATATTTTTCAATGTCGGCGGGAGCGATTACAATAAATTTGGGTAAGATTAGATGAAAACACAGTACACATATTGTCTATTTGTGTACTGTGAGATAAAAAGGTGTGTATAAAGGGGTTAAGGTCTAAATTCGTATATTTAGTTTTTTTTTATTTGACGGTTCGGTAGTCAGATCTATATCTTGATCTCTAAGCCAAACTGGGGAAATTCCGCTAAGCGCTCAGAATTATTGACGGTGTTCACATTGGTCTACTCCGACTTATTTTGACATTCATCCAACTTCTTTTGTTCAGACACAAACTAATGTGAACACAAAAGACTCACTTTAGGCATGTTTTATTAGGTGTGTTTTATTATCATCGGGATCCGGATCTGGATTAACTTTTAACACGTACTACAAAAACAATTTTGAAAATTTCCCACTATTTTGTTTTTGTATGACGTGTAAAAGTTAATCCAGATCCAGATCCGGATCCCGATAGAAGATAATAAAACACGGCCATTATCATCGGGATCTGGATCTGGATTAACTTTTACATGTATTACAAAAACAAAATAATGGGAAATTTTCAAAAATTGTTTTTGTAGTACGTGTTAAATGTTAATCCTGATCCAGATCTCGATGATAATAAAACACACCTTTTGACGTTGAGAAGTTGGATCCAGAAATCAGAATTTTATGGGCTTCTGATTGGTCAGCTGTCATAAAAATTCTGAAAATTCAGATGACTTTTCATTACTTTTGCTTACGTTCAACAAAAATTGAAACTTTTTCCCGTTTTTATTTAAAATATTTATATTTGGTGGATAAAACCGGTGAAAACGTGCATTTGGGAGTAATAACTATTAAGATTTTTTGGTTGCAAGTGAAAAGTATGGATTCAACTATTTTGGAAAGTATTATAATGCAAATAAAACAACGAACAAGCTTTTACGGGGCGAATTTCCTTTACGACATCCCGATTTCGAAGTTGATTTTTTTTTTTTTAGGGGTAGGTAGGTATCTCAAAAGAAAATTTTCCAAATCTTAAGGTGAGGAAACCCCCCTAAATGCAATTAAAACATGTTTAAACTTTTGAAAATCGGGTTTTTTGTTACCGAATTGCACTTTTTACACAAGGAATTTGGAAACGCAGATATCCTCATTGGATATATTATCACTAGAAAACACTAAATATCTTAATGTTAAGGATAGGCAACATTTTTAATTAATTTAAGAACTTTTTGTTTAATGAAAATACATAATACTCCATTTCAATAACAAATCAAAGAAATGTCAAATGGTCTGTTTAGTATTGCCAGACACGTATTTTGTTTCCCTTGTGTTTTTATGTTGGAAAATTTTGCGGGAAATTTAAAACTTGCTTATATAAATACAGGGCTTGCATACAGCATTACTGCGTATAAAGAGCGAGGTATGTATGGGGGGGCATGCTGCCCCCTGCAACCCCCCTGCTTGGCCTCATTATAGGATTTGGGGTGGGGCAAGGTTTGGTGTATGCAAAGTTTCTTTTGCATTTAAAAAACATGGATTAAAAGAAAACATCCCAAAACCAAAGTGTACATCTTGCAGTACTTAGCATGCAATGACATTTGAGTCTTTATTTATTTTCCATGCATTTTGTATGGAAAAACTGAAAGTTTAAAAATTAATTAAAAATACTTATAAATGTTTCCTCACCCTAAAACTGTGATATTTGGTGTTTTTTAGTGAATATCTATCGAATGAGACCATCCGCGTATCAAAATTCGGGATGTCGTAAAGGAAAGTTGAGCCTTAATTTTTAATTTCCGACAAAAATGTTCTTCCTGATAATCACTTTTAGTTAAATCAGCATGTAAACAAAAGATTTTGGCAGAAAAAAAGGATGACATTTGGCTGAAATTTCAGCATGCCGATGAACGCACCCAATCTAATCAAAATCCGTGCATTCAAGAATCCAGAAATTTGAATTTTTGGGGCTTCTGATTGGTCAGCTGTCATAAAAATTCTGAAAATTCTAATAGTCCTATCAGACTAAACATTATTCGCGTTTTTTTTGAAAACTATACACAATCAAATCAAAAACACAGCTTTTGTATGAGAATTCCATAGTTCCAAACTTTTCCAAAGCACTCTTCGCTAGTCATATTTGACTGGAAAAAAAAGTTAAAGTTATTGGCTGTTGTAATTGTTGGTGCACTTCGTGTAAATTTCAACTGGCTGGGTTGCAACTTCCGAACAAAAAACGGCTGTTGGCATTATTTTTAAAGATATCAAAATGATTTCGTGGCCCACAGTAGGTACAAATATTAATATGTGTACTGTGGCCGTGGTTTGGATTCTCATTGCCCTCGAGAATTATGTTTTCAATTTAAGGGTTCTATAGGTAGAAAAAGAACGCAGCAACGTTGTTTTCGAAGCTTTTCGTACCCAAAAAAAAATTATCATGGTTTCGATTGCTTCATGTTTCATACAAGTTATTCGTTTATTTAGTTTGACTATAATAAAAAATATCGAGGTACTTACCGAAATATTACTGAGTAGACGAAAGCTCACTAATACCGGGTATCTAATTCAATACCCGGGTATACAGGTATGAAGACTTCCTATACAAAAAAACTTTAAACACCGACCACTTGTGCCCTACGGCCACCACGTCATTGCTTCGATTCTTTTTCGTTTTGATATTTCTATCAATGAACATTTTAATATAAGTAAAAATAATGAATATATTTATTATATAACGAAGATGTACCTTCTTAAATAAAAAAAAAAATACTCTTAAGTCATACTCGTGTCATAAGTACTATATTGTACGCATTTTATAAAATAAATAGAAAAACACTTACAGCCATTGAAGTGTTCGACTTTGTGATGTACACAACCGATGGGTAGAAAAGCTTTTTCTTATAAAATGCATTTCCCGTTACTATACTTGTTAACGCAAGGGTTAACGTTGAAAGGAAGATCGTAGAGATTTGCATTGTTGAAATTTAAATGGATTAGTTCCAAATATTTAATTTTAATTTGACACGAAATTAAATAAAACAGTATAAGTCAATTAACCAAATACCAAACCAGAGAACACCAATTATTAAGAAGCCAATCAATCTTTCGTACGTTTCACGTTTCACCCACTGATCTCTATAATACACTGGATAGCGTTTCGACATAAGAAAGTTGCTTCCATTTGAAGAATTGTTATGTTATGAAGCTGACCACTTTTTTGTATAACAATATGAATGTATAACAAGTTATACAAAATAATTCACTATGAAGACGTCAAATCTCCGTTCGTTGCTCCCCCCAAATCTGTTCGCTAACATTGTTGTATTTGTTATTTTATTTTATTCATAAATGGTTAAATGAAACGGAACTACAAAGGTAAAGAGTGTGACAAGGAGGTAAAATCATAAAAAAAACACAGACTATATAATCATCTACATGTTTACTATTACCTATTTAAACAACTTTCTAATGATATAATTCTAGCGCTATTGAAAAAAATAGCACAAAAGAAATGAAAAATGTACACAGTGAATAACTTAATGATAAAATATAATAAATCAAACTTCCACAAAGTTTTTCCCTTTCAAATCATTGGTTTGTTTCTTTTTCTTCAGATTAACATCTTGGAAACACGTATTTTTGTATAAATTAGACGTCAAATTATGAAGCCGACCACCTAATTGTCATCTTCAAATGGAAGCAAAAAAACTGTTATAATTTATAAGGAATACACTATCCAGTGTATATAGAGATCAGTGCATTCTCCTCATCACACTTATCAGCTGTTTTGTTCAACTTGTTTGCAAACTGAAATAATGAATGGTATAATGGCATAATGGTTCCTATGCACATATTTACTATAACCTATTTAAAAACCTTTCTAATGATATAATTCTAGTGCCATTGGAAAAAAATAGCACAAACAAAATATACAGTGAATAACTTAATAAAAAAAAATAATAAAACAAACTCCACAAAGTTTTTCCCTTTCATATTATTGGTCTGTTTCGCTTTCTTCAGATTGACATCTTGGAAACACGTTTTTTTGTGTAAATGTAGACGTCAAATTTTGAAGCCAACCACCTAATTGTCATCTTCAAATGGAAGCAAAAAAACTGTTATATATTATAAGGAATACACTATCCAGTGTATAAAGAGATCAGTGATTCCCTTTAATGTATAACAGTTTTTTTTTGCTTCCATTTGAAGATTTTATTCATTTTTTGATTTGAAAAATTCGTATAAAATAATCAGGTAACTTCCTATTGATGCCCTGGGAAAAAGTTGTTATTCTGTTTTAACAAGTCGCCAATTTCAGATCCCCGAAAACCTTATCAAGTGCTCAATATGCAATTAATTAAAGACCAAAAACTTGTTTTCTTTGGAGATATTCGAAACAAAAACATTGTTTTATTATTGTTTGTAGCTGGAGTCGTCACTTTGCTGTTGCTTTAAAAACTGTTAATTGTGTTTTTAAACACTTTTAACTATTGATTACGTCAGGGTGTGTATACAAAATGAAATACATGACTGGATTGTACGTACTTGCTCTTATGTTCAAGTTGCAAATTTTGAAAAAATAATTTTGGATTAAAAAAAATATAATTACTCGAATATTTCAGAAGTTATAAGGTTCATTTATAACTTCTGAAATATTCGAGTAATTATATTTTTTTTAATCCAAAATTATTTTTTTCAAAATGTTGATATGCAATAGTATCCATATTTTAAAGGTTTTCTCTCATAACAAATTGAAAGTCGAAAAACCCGTTATATGGCAGCATGTAAAAAAAATTACCAAAAAGCACACCATAGCAAAAAAACACACTTATTTTTTTTATCATAATAGTGGGAGTCGTTTTTGAGATAAATAAGCTTTTCCTTAACAGTTTTATGACAAGTACCATTATTTTTTCCCCTCTTGAGAACATTATGTTCAAAAAGTTCAAATTTGAAGAAGATCGCATCATTGGTTTAGTCTGTAGATCCAGACAAAAACAGATATACAGAATTTTGCCACCAATTTTGTTGGTGTTCTCTTTCATCTCAATGTCATGTTATACGAAATTTACTAAATTTATTTACCGACATTTATTTTAACTGTATTTAAAATTCTGGATAAGATTGTGCCGGAGCTTAATCTTCTTCTACCACACCGCTGGCTAATCTCGCTTCCAGCTTATAATGGGTGATTTTTTAGCTGGTTTGGTTTTGGCAACACTGGTTTTGACAGCTGACGTGTGTTTAGTACCTTGTGTCACTGTCAAACAGCTTCAGTTTGGTTTGCAATTTAACCATGGATCGTCTTACAAATGAACAACGCTTGCAAATTATTGAATTTTACTATCAAAATTCGTGCTCGGTTCGAAATGCTTTTTTATCGAAAAATTGTGTTCAGCGATGAGGCTCATTTTTGGTTGAATGGGTACGTAAATAAGCATAACTGCCGCATTTGGAGTGAAGATCAGCCAGAAGCATTGCAACAGCTACCAATGCATCCCGAAAAAGCCACTGTTTGGTGCGGTTTATGGGCCGGCGGCATTATTGGGCCATATTTCTTCAAAGATGATGCGAATCGCAGCGTTACTGTCAATGGTGAACGCTACCGAGCGATGATAACAAACTTTTTTTTGCCCGAAATGGAAGTTCTTGACTTGCATGATATGTGGTTTCAACAAGACGGTGCCACATGCCACACAGCACGCGAAACAATGGCGCAATTGCGAGGCGAGTTTGGTGAACAGTTAATTTCACGTTTCGGGCCGGTCAATTGGCCCCCTAGATCGTGCGATTTGAGACCATTAGATTATTTTTTGTGGGGGTATGTCAAGGTTAATGTCTATAGGGACAAGCCCGCTTTGATTGACGCACTGGAAGCCAACATCCATGCATTCATTCGTGAGGTACCTGCCGATATGTGTGAAAGAGTATGCCAAAATTGGACTCAGCGGATGGGCTACCTGAGACGCAGCCGCGGTCAACATTTGCATGAAATTATCTTTAAACATTAAATTGCAAGGTTCAAACTATCGATTCAAATAAATATTTCATTCATTTTTTCGAATTTTTTGTGTTTTTTTTTTTAAAGTTCTAAACCTCTTAAAAAATCACCCGTTACTTCCCGACTCCACAGGAGATAATTTCTAATTTCTCAGCAGAATGCTTATCTTGACATGATATATCCAGTGGAGTCACTCCGTTTCATCTCTTGTTGGGTTGTCAGACATATCTCTCCACGATTATATCTGGACAGAGATCTCTGACATGAATTTTGACAGATGAAGAGATTTTTGCTTTATGACTAGAAATTTCTTTTTTTTTCTCATTAGCTTGTATTCTTATATCAGTGTTGATTAAGTTTTTGTATGTATGTTAGCGCAGACAGAAGATAATGTTAGATATAAATATCTGATATTTAGTTGGATAGAAATTATCTCCTGTGGAGTCGGGGTGATAGGCAAGGCAAATTGACAGCTAAAGATTACCGTCTTTATTTGTTTATTAGATTAATTAAAGATTAATTTTAATTTTATTCAATGCTTAGAACAAGCTGAACCTAAAAAACTAGATAACAATAAATATGCACAAGGTGAACATTATTAGTATATGTATGTACCTACTAAAAATTAAAAAAATAATATTATTATATTAATAAAAACAATAAAAGAAGAGAAAGAGTTACACAGATTATTGTGGTAGGCTTGAGAGGAGGGTATTACGAAGGATTGATTTGGATATGTTAAAATCAAAAACATTTGAATAGTTGTTAGCATACGAGAAATATGATGAAAAAAGGAATAGTTTGTGCGGTGATAAGGGATGTGAAAAAGGGGTACTGTCCTTAAATGACGGGGGTTGGTGTTAATAGAGATAGCATTCAGTAATGCTTGGCAGTCAATGTTACCAGTAAGTAAATCGTTAAAAAAGACGATGTCTGGGGTTTGGCGTCGTTTTTCCAGGGAGTTAAGATTAATAAGCTGTAAACGATTAACATATGGAAGGAGATGATAAATATCTTCCCACGGAAGGCTACGCAGTGCAAAGCGAAGAAATCAACGCTGAACAGCTTCAATACGTTTAATTTGGGTAATTTGATGCGGTGACCAGATTTGAGAAGCGTATTCGAGGATAGGACTGACGAAGGTGATGTAAAGTGCTTTATACATATATGGGTCAGGAAATTCTTTTGACCAACGCTTTATGAACCCATGCATTGAATTGGCTTTAATGATGATACTGTCAATATGGGAGTGAAAGTTAAGTTCTCTATCGCATATGACCCCCAAGTCGTGAGAGGAAGTGACATATGGCACTGGGTCCCCCTGAATTAAATAGGGTCGAGGTGGTCCAGGTTTGCGTTTCCTGGAAAAAGTAATAGTTTGGCACTTGCTTACATTTAGTACGAGAAGGTTCTTTTGGCACCAAAGAGAAAATCTATCAAGGTTGTCTTGCAAGCAACGAGAATCAGTATACGTTTAAATATTTTCATATCGTCCGCATAAATCAAAAGATCACACTCCAAAATGTTGGCAACATCATTGATTGGTTAAATGAATAGCATTGGGCCTAGATGACTGGCTTGTGGAACATCAGAAGGTGTGCTGAAAGGAAAGGAAACGGATGATCTGAAACGGACAATGTAGTTTCTGTAAGACAAATAGGAATCAATCCATGAGATGAAAAGTTAAGGAGCGCCAAGTTTTTTTAATTGGAGAGTAATAATCTTGTGAGACATTTTGTCGAAAGTTTTGCTAAAATCAGTGGAAATAACATCAACTTCATCCCCTTTTTCCATAGTACACAGCGTTTGAGATACAAATTCCACAAGGTTTGTTGTTGTCGATCTGCCAGCTAAGAAGCCGTGTTGAACTGGAGATAAAATAGGTTTGCTCTAGAAAGCAAGTGTATCATAAAGAATACTTTCAACCATTTTTTGAATGCAAGAAAGTTTGGCTATTGGGCGATAATTAGACACATTATTCTTTGGTCCTTTTTTGTGGATAGGAACTATAAACGACACTTTCCAAGATTGAGGAAAAACACCTTGAAAAATAGAAAGCCTAAAGAGTGAGGTCAGTGGGTTGATAAAAGCATTTGAGCATTGTTTAAGGAAAACTGCCGGGATGCCGTCAGGTCCTGTAGAGAAGTCCTCTTTTAACTTATCTATTTTTGCACTAACCATGGATGGGAGAATATAAAGAGATGAAAAATATGTTTGTGGAGAATTTTTAAGAATTCGAAATATTGTGTATCAGGCTCAGTATCACAATCCGAAAATGACTGTTTGAAAAACTTGGCAAAGAAGTTAGCTATCGTTCGTAGGATCCGATGGAGAGTTGTTCAAGTACATGAGTGAAGTAGGATAGCCATCGGATTTTCTTTTTACATTTATAAATTCATAAAAACGTTAAGGATTGGAAGTTATGGAAGATTGCATGCAAATAATATATTCACTATAGAGTTTTTCAGAGAGAACAGGGAATTGCATAAAGACGTAAGAGAAAACTTGGTAATCGTAGTCAGATTTAGATTTCAGATATTTTTCCACAACTTGTTCCTGATGTTACGAAGAGACCGAAGTTCTTTATTATAGAAGAATAGTTTCTACGAGACAGTAAAGGAACAGATTGAGAAAAACAATTGAAAATTTTGGAATAGAAGTTTGACAGCCCGTCTTCAATCGATCCTTGGGAAATATTTAAGTTGATTTGGCTAAGAAGGAAATTAAGATTGTGAAAATGAGCCTTACGAAATTTGAAATAATATTCTGGAGCTATATTATTAAAAGAAGTATCGTATGAGAAAGAGGTTAACAAGGGTGGATGGTATTGATCAAGAGTAGATAATAGTTGATCACTCTCAGTAACAATGGAGTTTGAAGGGTCAGATGTGAAGACAAGGTCAAGTTGTCTATTTAGGTTGTTTGTGATTCCACTCACTTGAAAAAGACACGAGTCTTGAAGGCAGTCAGTAAAGAAGCTTCCTTTTTCAGTTTTGACATTTAATGGAGAAAAGTAAGTTGCATCATCTGATTGACACCATTTGATGTTAGGAAGCATAGAGTACCTATATTATCGAGAGTCGCGACTCAGGGGGTTCGTTCTCTTTCACCCTACAAGCTGAAAATTAATTCAAAAAGTAGAAGAGCACCCTTGAAACTCAGTGCGAACATGCCTAACTTCTACCATAGAGTACCTATACTATCTAGAGAACCGACTCGTCCCCCTCTTGCCTAAAACACCCGCAAATTTTATTGGAGCACATTAAAAGAAAATTCTTTTAAATTCCCTTTCCGTGAATACGTGTGATAGCTCTAAATGTGACGCTTTCAATTTTTCGATTCAATTTTTTGTTGTTTTCAGTCTAATGAGCCAAAAACCCATTGAGTTATCATTGTATTGGTGAGGTTCCATTTAAAATGCATTGGTCCGCAAACACATGCTCAGCCATGTGGAGGAAATACTCATAGTGCAGTTTGTAGGGTGAAAGAGAAAAAGCCCCTAAGTCGGTTCTCTAGATAATATAGGTACTCTATGACTTCTATCATATCAAATGTAGACAAGTAGCTCAATATTTTGACAGATGAAAAAAGGTAAAAAAAAGGTTTATAATTGTGGTAATTCGATCGAGTGATTTTGTGTTTTGTTATTCGTATAAAAATAATTTATTTAATACTTTCTTATTAGGAGCCTAGAAGATAGAAGATGAAAAATATTTTATCGCAGCCAACATATTTTAATTGAAACTTACTCTTTTCAGATATTACATCTTCTCGAGCAGAGACGCAACAATTTTCTGTAGCAAATACAGTCTGGGTCAAATCAACAGCCTCGCGGCTCACAAATGAAGACCGAAGATCTATCATTGTCGGCATAACAACAACAATAGTTTAGTCACCAGCAATCACAGGAAATGCAGGCTGAGCAGCAGGCACAGCAACAAGCCCAACAAAAAGCTCAGCAACAAGCTCAGAAACAAGTATAACAACAAGCTCAACAGCAAGCCCGACAACAAGCTCAGCAGCAGAAGCAACAACAATAGCAACAGCAACAACAGCAACAACTAAAGCAGCAGGTATACCTGCCACAGTAGCAGTGGTAATCCACACGATAGTCGAAGTCCACCACCTCAAAGACATGTGCATCCACACCATCATACGCACATTGGACTTGGCTATGTTATGTATCCGGCGCCCTATGGAATCAAGTGAAGATAAGTTAGTAGAATAAAACTAGCCCAAATCCAATATTATTGATTGTTTTCAGAAGAGAAGACAAAAGTTGTCTAACAAATGTTCGGTAAAGTTTCTTGTAGTTTTTTCACTTTGAAAAAAAAAAATAATATTTGTTAAATTATTTTACAAAACCAATCAAACATTTTATCGCAGCCAACATATTCTAATTGAATCTTATTCTTTTCAGAAATTACATCTTCTCAGAGCAGAGGCGCAATAATTGTCTGCAGCAAATACAGTCCGGCTCACATCAACAGCCTCCCGGCTCACAAATAAAGCCCGAGGATCTACCAATGTCGACACAACAACAACAACAGTTTAGTCACCAGCAATCGCAGCAAATGCAAGCTCAACAAGAAGCCCAAAAACAAAAAAAAAGACGAAAAGGATGTAAAAATAAACCCGGAGGGACAAAAGCCCACAATAGAAACTCAGGGGCCACCTCATCTTACATTAGTCCGAGTCCTTTTGGTTTTGATGCCAGACACGCTATGTATCGAAACGTGTTGATGTCTACACCCTACATTACATCACCATATCACCTGCCAATGGCACGTTATCATGCTTCCGAAGATATCTCCCGGAATCCAAGTACTAAGGCACTCGATGCATTACATCATGCCGCTAGCCAGTATTACACAACGCATAAAATTCAAAAGCTAAGCGAACGTGTTCTTAACAGTCCAACTAGTGGCAACGTCAAAGCGTTCTAGTCCGAATGTGTCGCAACAAGGTGGTGGCGGTGGTGTTGGAGTAGGGGAGCCCCGGCAATAATCCCGTGACAGGGGGCCCAATTCAGGACTTGGGTTTCCGTCGGCCAATCCGTCGGATCCATTAAACCTACAACCACCCTCAAACTCAATGCATCCAGGCCTGAGTGGTGGCCTGGGACGGGTGATAACATCAAATCAATGGTAGATGATCCACTTCTGGGTAAACAACAGCAGCAGGGACCTAGCGGTGTGGCTGGTATATCTGGTAGTTGCAGTGATAATCCAGCCGATGGTCAAAGTCTGCCCAAGGACATGTGCACACACACCATCATACGCACGTTGGACTTGGCTATCCTATGTTTTTGGCACCCTATGGAAGAGCTTTAGCCTTAAATTGCTTCAATTTAAAACATAAACTTGCTCGATCTCAACGAAAAATAAAAAATATATATCAGTCATGTATGTATGTTTCATTTTTAATTTATATTTTTGTTTTCAAATAATCAGTGATTTGATATCTGCGTTTTAACGTCCGCTTTTTTAAATTGTATATGCCATTTTAAACGTTTTGATATCTTTACCTAAGAGAAAATGTTTTAAAGGAAAAAAATACTAAAGCACGAAAATAACGATTTTCAAATATTTCAGTAGGTAAATAAGGGGAATGAAGCATACGAAAATTAAAAGGCGGTAGATATCCTTTCTTGGACCAATAGAAATATTCTCACGAAGTTTGAAAAAAATCTAAAATCTACATACATGTTTGCAATCAACCGCCAAAATCTCCAAGCAGTGCAAAAATTCGTGATCGTTCTTCGAGTTCGAGTCTACAATTTCTAAAAAAATTAGTGCAAAGATTGAAATTTGGATGCAAAATTATAAGACAGCTTTGGTAAGCAAGAGATTTATTGTTTTTGTAAAAATAAATTAATACAAAATACAATTTTTCAGAATTTTTTATTGAATTCAGCCGCAAGTCTGGCCAGTGTATCCTCTCCAAGTTCTCTTTATCTTCAAGTGGCATCTCGTTTTTAAAGTCAAACCAGTAAAAAATTTCCTCGGGACTCGATTCGAGCTTTTAATGCCCCTCCAGTTCTAAATCCTCATTGTCCTTTGGCCAATGATCGAAAAATTCAACTTTAAGTTGAGTGTTTCATTACTTACTGCATCAACATGACCACTTTCACACACTTCATTGAAATTTGTGGGTCTAATAGGATGCCATCGTCTGAGATTTGTATTTGTGCAGCAAGGTATTTCGAACAAGCTCGAAATGTTTTGGAGCCCATACAGAATCCCGGATAAGAAGTAAGTTTTTGATTTTATTTATACTGTTTCAACTATTAGAAATTAAAATAAGTTAACACTGCAATTTTTGTATTAACAGATTCTCGACATGATTTATGTGGCAAAAGATAAAGTGGTAATAAGTGTGCTCACCAAGGGTCATCAAAAGGATCTGAAAACTCAGCCTGATTTCCATTTTACTAAACATCGTTACTTCCCAATCATTTAACTTAACTAAGAACTTAACAAAATAATTACAAATAAAAAAGTTAAACTCCCAACGCCCTTTCGACTTGTCACTCAAAGTCTAGTCTTTTTTTTTAAACAATAAGTGGAACAAATTAATATCAAAAAATTGAATTGAATTATTTATTCTCATAAGAAATGATATCATGTTTCATTATGAGTTCTTGACATACATATTTGGTGGATAGCTGACATATGTATATCCTTACAAGTATACACAGCCAGGATACCACAATCAATATTAGGTGTGTTTTATTATCTTCTATCGAGATCGGATCTGGATCTTGATTCACTTTTTACACGTAATACAAAAACAAATAATGAAAAATTTGCAAAATTGTTTTTGTACCACTTGTTAAAAGTTAATCCAGATATAGATCCGGATCCCAATAGAAGATAGTAAAACACAGCTATTGCCTTCTTTAAGGTAATTTAACATCTGTGGCATAATTTGGAACTCAAATTATCTGGGAGCAGAGCAAGTTGCTCATGGAAGAGTTTGGTCGTGCAGATCCATTTAGTCCACAAGTCAATCATTCTCCCTGAGAAGTTTCAACAAGTTGTATTTTTTGTTTGGAAACGGAAACGGAAACGGCTCTTACTAAAATGCACTCTCACTGCACCAAAAAAGTGTTTTTGGGGAAGAATAACAAATACAAATTTTAAACATTTACCAATAGTGTATAGAATCTCAAAAAAAAAAATGCGTAAGACTTTTGTCTTTTTTTTTCTAAAGCCTTTTCCAGCGGTGATAAAAGTTTTTTCCTTGTTTCTCTCGAAAAACATGAGAATTATTTAAATTAACTTTAAATCTTAAAACAAGATGGTAAGTTTAAATATAAAACAATGTGTTTCTCATGGGATCGGCCTGTAATGCCTCGTAATTTTTATTAGCTTCATTTGCTTTTTTTGGATTATCCTTAAGTGTTGTTGGAACATGATACGCATATCAGAAAGAGCTTTGCGAATATTTTCACCAAATCTGTGTGCACTAGGAATATAATAATGAAAATTTATAATAATTTACTGTCTTTATTCTATCACAAACTTACCGTTGTTCCGCAGCTCTTCTTGGCTGAAATGTGGAAGAAAATCAAATCTTCACCAGCAATGATGTAGGAGACACCATAATCATCATCTGCAACAGGACCAAACCACCACCAGCATTAACACAATTTGGATGTTTCTTCAGATCCATCTTCGGTGTCTGTCCGTAGGGGTTTAACTAGTGGACAGGCGCCTAGGTTCACTGAGAACTTCGTTTAAAAATGGAGAATCCATCATATAAACAAAACAAATGCCTATCGATTCCACGACAAGGCATTGCATCTCGATAACCCAATTGATGGCGGGTACACGCATTAAGTAATCAATCAACACATTCTTTATTCTAGAATTATATTGTAAATTATTATTAAATAAATTTTATTTTCATACACCATGTTGGTGGACTTACATGTATCTTGATTTCATTTCTTGAAGAAAAAAAGGATGTAAAATATAAAAATATCGTTTGTTGGATAAAGAGGTAATACCAAAATCAAGAGCATCTTGATAATATCAAGATTATAGTAAAACATAGAAATCAAGATCGCGATTATAGTAAAGACGAACATGTTCCTCATGGTGGATTTACATGTATCTTGATTCCATTTCCTGAAAGTCTGTTAAATATAATAAATTCGTTTGTTGGAGAGAGAGGTAATCATCTTGATAATATCAAGATTATACTAAAACAAAGAAATCAAGATCAAGATTATAGTATAGACGAACATGTTTATCTTGATAACAGCACCTTCGTCTGTATTTATGTGCGTTCATATTGTGTATGTGTGTATGTTTTGCTATAACTTTTCAGCCTGATTAAAAAAAAAGAGAAAAGAACTGAAGTGTCAAAGACAGAAAAGAGCAAAAGAAATATTAAAGTGTAAATATATTTGTTTAAAGCCTTATGGTGCATTTACATGTATCTTGATCTTGATCTTCAAGAAAAGTAGAGCTTAGTATAGTAGAGATTCAGGCCAAAAAGTTATAGTAAGACATGCACACATACACAACCTGAACATGTGCACACAAATACAAATGAAGATGCCATAATCAAGATGAACATGTTCGCCTTTCCTGTCATCTTGATCTTGATTCTTATGTTTTACTATAATTTTGATATTATCAAGATGCTCTTGATTTTGGTCTTACCTCTCCATCCAACAAACGAAACTTTTATATTTACATCCTTTTTTTCCTCAAGAAATGAAATCAAGATACTTGTAATTCCACAGTTAAATAATGGCTTACTAAATACAAAGGAGCCCCAAGTAAAGATGTCCGTGCAAAGCAATATATAAATACAAAAAAAAAAAATAACAAAAACATATGTTTTTGACAGCTAAACAGATTATAGCATATTACCAAACGAAATAAATTGCTTTGCATTTCAGACATCAGAGCGTTATTTGTTTCTATAGCGCTCCATTTAGCCCTCTGAGAGAAAGCAAATATAAATATAAAGTAAAAGTGAAAAAAGGTCGTCTTCTTCCCTCTATGGAGTTTTATGCATTTAGTATAGGTTGAATGAAAACGAAAAGTATCTGTGGAGAAATATAGAAGCGAAATAGTTAGTTGGGTATAATAATTATAATAAAACCGAGGTGTTATCGGCAGGGCTCCTTAACTGGATACTATGGCTCACCACGGAGAATGTGAAAAAACAACGAATAGCGCACAGTCCAACCAGGGAATCCCAAACCTCTCCCTCCCTTACTACCATAATAAGCCAATGTGTACAGGAACATGAGGCTAATCCTGATAGGAAGAAGGGAGCGTATAGGCAACGGCAGCGTGGCATGCTAGCTTTGAGCACGACCTAGCTCGTCGAAAGGGGGGGGGGGGGGTTCTTGCTACCGCAGCACTGGACTGTCGTTACGACTTCTTGCCGGAAAAAAGAAAGATTCTAATAGGTTTGTGAGACCCAAATTTGTCCTGAAGATCGAGGGTGACTCCTATAGGGGTGAGGAGGTCGAAGGTGTAGTAGACCCTCCGGAGGATTTAGGCCACCCTTTGTATCTTAAGGATACCTCCATGGCTACTGCGTCCTCCAATACTTTCGCAGTAACCCCTATCCGTATATCTATACATAAGCTTACCAAGTCTTCATCTTCTCCATCCCGACTTCCAGTGGGTGTTCGTCACCTCCACCTCTGACCGTTCAGGCTTAGGCCTTCATCCTAATAAATCTTCCTTGAACATGAAAACCAGAAAATACTTCCCATAAATAAAAGCAACAGAATCCCAGAGAGTAGATAACATCACCTCGATCGACCATTAAGCAAACAGTATTTTAGATATCGAATTACAAACAAATTTTTATTACTGCCCGGTAAGGTGATAGTACACGAGAAAAATCTATTTAAATTATAAGACTATTAATTTAAGAAAAAAATATTGGGTAGATATTAATTTTCCCAAAATAAAAATCTTAATAATTAATTAATTATAATAAAAAAGAAAACTCAGTGTGCAACCATGGATTTTTTTCAATTAAAATGATATTCAATTAGATTTTGATTGGTCTATATATATAATTAATATTAATCAAAATATTTAAGGTGCAGATGACATTCCTCTTATTACTATGAATTTATTTAACTAACTTATTTTGTTGTTTTGTTTTGATTCTAATTTTCAGAGCATAACTAAAATGATAAGAGAGTAAAATAAAAGAAAAATGCTTGTATAATCTTTATACTTCTGTTACCGAACGATGCTTACTACTCATACAAATTTATTTCTTTTATTTGTTTTATTTTTTTTTTGTGTTGTATTGTTTTATTTTGTATAAACTCTTTTCCCTTTGGATAACCAAATCAAAATAAAAATATACATATGTTATTGAAAAGAAGTGATATTGAAACTTACTTTGATTATCGACAATGTAGTGCACCACCTTGGATATTTGTTTAACTTTTTGGTGTTTTTTTTTTGTCACTGTGGAGAAAAATAATTAGGAATTTTTGTTTTGATTTCAATTTTCAATCTTTTTTCTAGGGTCAATTTTTTTTTTTTTTTGTTTTGATTTTTTTTCTTTGGGTCGAAATTACATAAGATTTACTAATAATTTTATTTTTTTTGTTATTCTTTCTTTTATTTAATAATGATGATAATGATGATGATGATGATGATGATGATGATGATGATGATGATGATGATGATGATGATGATGATGATGATGATGATGATGATGATGATGATGATGATGATGATGATGATGATGATGATGATGATGATGATGATGATGATGATGATGATGATGATGATGATGATGATGATGATGATGATGATGATGATGATGATGATGATGATGATGATGATGATGATGATGATGATGATGATGATGATGATGATGATGATGATGATGATGATGATGATGATGATGATGATGATGATGATGATGATGATGATGATGATGATGATGATGATGATGATGATGATGATGATGATGATGATGATGATGATGATGATGATGATGATGATGATGATGATGATGATGATGATGATGATGATGATGATGATGATGATGATGATGATGATGATGATGATGATGATGATGATGATGATGATGATGATGATGATGATGATGATGATGATGATGATGATGATGATGATGATGATGATGATGATGATGATGATGATGATGATGATGATGATGATGATGATGATGATGATGATGATGATGATGATGATGATGATGATGATGATGATGATGATGATGATGATGATGATGATGATGATGATGATGATGATGATGATGATGATGATGATGATGATGATGATGATGATGATGATGATGATGATGATGATGATGATGATGATGATGATGATGATGATGATGATGATGATGATGATGATGATGATGATGATGATGATGATGATGATGATGATGATGATGATGATGATGATGATGATGATGATGATGATGATGATGATGATGATGATGATGATGATGATGATGATGATGATGATGATGATGATGATGATGATGATGATGATGATGATGATGATGATGATGATGATGATGATGATGATGATGATGATGATGATGATGATGATGATGATGATGATGATGATGATGATGATGATGATGATGATGATGATGATGATGATGATGATGATGATGATGATGATGATGATGATGATGATGATGATGATGATGATGATGATGATGATGATGATGATGATGATGATGATGATGATGATGATGATGATGATGATGATGATGATGATGATGATGATGATGATGATGATGATGATGATGATGATGATGATGATGATGATGATGATGATGATGATGATGATGATGATGATGATGATGATGATGATGATGATGATGATGATGATGATGATGATGATGATGATGATGATGATGATGATGATGATGATGATGATGATGATGATGATGATGATGATGATGATGATGATGATGATGATGATGATGATGATGATGATGATGATGATGATGATGATGATGATGATGATGATGATGATGATGATGATGATGATGATGATGATGATGATGATGATGATGATGATGATGATGATGATGATGATGATGATGATGATGATGATGATGATGATGATGATGATGATGATGATGATGATGATGATGATGATGATGATGATGATGATGATGATGATGATGATGATGATGATGATGATGATGATGATGATGATGATGATGATGATGATGATGATGATGATGATGATGATGATGATGATGATGATGATGATGATGATGATGATGATGATGATGATGATGATGATGATGATGATGATGATGATGATGATGATGATGATGATGATGATGATGATGATGATGATGATGATGATGATGATGATGATGATGATGATGATGATGATGATGATGATGATGATGATGATGATGATGATGATGATGATGATGATGATGATGATGATGATGATGATGATGATGATGATGATGATGATGATGATGATGATGATGATGATGATGATGATGATGATGATGATGATGATGATGATGATGATGATGATGATGATGATGATGATGATGATGATGATGATGATGATGATGATGATGATGATGATGATGATGATGATGATGATGATGATGATGATGATGATGATGATGATGATGATGATGATGATGATGATGATGATGATGATGATGATGATGATGATGATGATGATGATGATGATGATGATGATGATGATGATGATGATGATGATGATGATGATGATGATGATGATGATGATGATGATGATGATGATGATGATGATGATGATGATGATGATGATGATGATGATGATGATGATGATGATGATGATGATGATGATGATGATGATGATGATGATGATGATGATGATGATGATGATGATGATGATGATGATGATGATGATGATGATGATGATGATGATGATGATGATGATGATGATGATGATGATGATGATGATGATGATGATGATGATGATGATGATGATGATGATGATGATGATGATGATGATGATGATGATGATGATGATGATGATGATGATGATGATGATGATGATGATGATGATGATGATGATGATGATGATGATGATGATGATGATGATGATGATGATGATGATGATGATGATGATGATGATGATGATGATGATGATGATGATGATGATGATGATGATGATGATGATGATGATGATGATGATGATGATGATGATGATGATGATGATGATGATGATGATGATGATGATGATGATGATGATGATGATGATGATGATGATGATGATGATGATGATGATGATGATGATGATGATGATGATGATGATGATGATGATGATGATGATGATGATGATGATGATGATGATGATGATGATGATGATGATGATGATGATGATGATGATGATGATGATGATGATGATGATGATGATGATGATGATGATGATGATGATGATGATGATGATGATGATGATGATGATGATGATGATGATGATGATGATGATGATGATGATGATGATGATGATGATGATGATGATGATGATGATGATGATGATGATGATGATGATGATGATGATGATGATGATGATGATGATGATGATGATGATGATGATGATGATGATGATGATGATGATGATGATGATGATGATGATGATGATGATGATGATGATGATGATGATGATGATGATGATGATGATGATGATGATGATGATGATGATGATGATGATGATGATGATGATGATGATGATGATGATGATGATGATGATGATGATGATGATGATGATGATGATGATGATGATGATGATGATGATGATGATGATGATGATGATGATGATGATGATGATGATGATGATGATGATGATGATGATGATGATGATGATGATGATGATGATGATGATGATGATGATGATGATGATGATGATGATGATGATGATGATGATGATGATGATGATGATGATGATGATGATGATGATGATGATGATGATGATGATGATGATGATGATGATGATGATGATGATGATGATGATGATGATGATGATGATGATGATGATGATGATGATGATGATGATGATGATGATGATGATGATGATGATGATGATGATGATGATGATGATGATGATGATGATGATGATGATGATGATGATGATGATGATGATGATGATGATGATGATGATGATGATGATGATGATGATGATGATGATGATGATGATGATGATGATGATGATGATGATGATGATGATGATGATGATGATGATGATGATGATGATGATGATGATGATGATGATGATGATGATGATGATGATGATGATGATGATGATGATGATGATGATGATGATGATGATGATGATGATGATGATGATGATGATGATGATGATGATGATGATGATGATGATGATGATGATGATGATGATGATGATGATGATGATGATGATGATGATGATGATGATGATGATGATGATGATGATGATGATGATGATGATGATGATGATGATGATGATGATGATGATGATGATGATGATGATGATGATGATGATGATGATGATGATGATGATGATGATGATGATGATGATGATGATGATGATGATGATGATGATGATGATGATGATGATGATGATGATGATGATGATGATGATGATGATGATGATGATGATGATGATGATGATGATGATGATGATGATGATGATGATGATGATGATGATGATGATGATGATGATGATGATGATGATGATGATGATGATGATGATGATGATGATGATGATGATGATGATGATGATGATGATGATGATGATGATGATGATGATGATGATGATGATGATGATGATGATGATGATGATGATGATGATGATGATGATGATGATGATGATGATGATGATGATGATGATGATGATGATGATGATGATGATGATGATGATGATGATGATGATGATGATGATGATGATGATGATGATGATGATGATGATGATGATGATGATGATGATGATGATGATGATGATGATGATGATGATGATGATGATGATGATGATGATGATGATGATGATGATGATGATGATGATGATGATGATGATGATGATGATGATGATGATGATGATGATGATGATGATGATGATGATGATGATGATGATGATGATGATGATGATGATGATGATGATGATGATGATGATGATGATGATGATGATGATGATGATGATGATGATGATGATGATGATGATGATGATGATGATGATGATGATGATGATGATGATGATGATGATGATGATGATGATGATGATGATGATGATGATGATGATGATGATGATGATGATGATGATGATGATGATGATGATGATGATGATGATGATGATGATGATGATGATGATGATGATGATGATGATGATGATGATGATGATGATGATGATGATGATGATGATGATGATGATGATGATGATGATGATGATGATGATGATGATGATGATGATGATGATGATGATGATGATGATGATGATGATGATGATGATGATGATGATGATGATGATGATGATGATGATGATGATGATGATGATGATGATGATGATGATGATGATGATGATGATGATGATGATGATGATGATGATGATGATGATGATGATGATGATGATGATGATGATGATGATGATGATGATGATGATGATGATGATGATGATGATGATGATGATGATGATGATGATGATGATGATGATGATGATGATGATGATGATGATGATGATGATGATGATGATGATGATGATGATGATGATGATGATGATGATGATGATGATGATGATGATGATGATGATGATGATGATGATGATGATGATGATGATGATGATGATGATGATGATGATGATGATGATGATGATGATGATGATGATGATGATGATGATGATGATGATGATGATGATGATGATGATGATGATGATGATGATGATGATGATGATGATGATGATGATGATGATGATGATGATGATGATGATGATGATGATGATGATGATGATGATGATGATGATGATGATGATGATGATGATGATGATGATGATGATGATGATGATGATGATGATGATGATGATGATGATGATGATGATGATGATGATGATGATGATGATGATGATGATGATGATGATGATGATGATGATGATGATGATGATGATGATGATGATGATGATGATGATGATGATGATGATGATGATGATGATGATGATGATGATGATGATGATGATGATGATGATGATGATGATGATGATGATGATGATGATGATGATGATGATGATGATGATGATGATGATGATGATGATGATGATGATGATGATGATGATGATGATGATGATGATGATGATGATGATGATGATGATGATGATGATGATGATGATGATGATGATGATGATGATGATGATGATGATGATGATGATGATGATGATGATGATGATGATGATGATGATGATGATGATGATGATGATGATGATGATGATGATGATGATGATGATGATGATGATGATGATGATGATGATGATGATGATGATGATGATGATGATGATGATGATGATGATGATGATGATGATGATGATGATGATGATGATGATGATGATGATGATGATGATGATGATGATGATGATGATGATGATGATGATGATGATGATGATGATGATGATGATGATGATGATGATGATGATGATGATGATGATGATGATGATGATGATGATGATGATGATGATGATGATGATGATGATGATGATGATGATGATGATGATGATGATGATGATGATGATGATGATGATGATGATGATGATGATGATGATGATGATGATGATGATGATGATGATGATGATGATGATGATGATGATGATGATGATGATGATGATGATGATGATGATGATGATGATGATGATGATGATGATGATGATGATGATGATGATGATGATGATGATGATGATGATGATGATGATGATGATGATGATGATGATGATGATGATGATGATGATGATGATGATGATGATGATGATGATGATGATGATGATGATGATGATGATGATGATGATGATGATGATGATGATGATGATGATGATGATGATGATGATGATGATGATGATGATGATGATGATGATGATGATGATGATGATGATGATGATGATGATGATGATGATGATGATGATGATGATGATGATGATGATGATGATGATGATGATGATGATGATGATGATGATGATGATGATGATGATGATGATGATGATGATGATGATGATGATGATGTGATGATGATGATGATGATGATGATGATGATGATGATGATGATGATGATGATGATGATGATGATGATGATGATGATGATGATGATGATGATGATGATGATGATGATGATGATGATGATGATGATGATGATGATGATGATGATGATGATGATGATGATGATGATGATGATGATGATGATGATGATGATGATGATGATGATGATGATGATGATGATGATGATGATGATGATGATGATGATGATGATGATGATGATGATGATGATGATGATGATGATGATGATGATGATGATGATGATGATGATGATGATGATGATGATGATGATGATGATGATGATGATGATGATGATGATGATGATGATGATGATGATGATGATGATGATGATGATGATGATGATGATGATGATGATGATGATGATGATGATGATGATGATGATGATGATGATGATGATGATGATGATGATGATGATGATGATGATGATGATGATGATGATGATGATGATGATGATGATGATGATGATGATGATGATGATGATGATGATGATGATGATGATGATGATGATGATGATGATGATGATGATGATGATGATGATGATGATGATGATGATGATGATGATGATGATGATGATGATGATGATGATGATGATGATGATGATGATGATGATGATGATGATGATGATGATGATGATGATGATGATGATGATGATGATGATGATGATGATGATGATGATGATGATGATGATGATGATGATGATGATGATGATGATGATGATGATGATGATGATGATGATGATGATGATGATGATGATGATGATGATGATGATGATGATGATGATGATGATGATGATGATGATGATGATGATGATGATGATGATGATGATGATGATGATGATGATGATGATGATGATGATGATGATGATGATGATGATGATGATGATGATGATGATGATGATGATGATGATGATGATGATGATGATGATGATGATGATGATGATGATGATGATGATGATGATGATGATGATGATGATGATGATGATGATGATGATGATGATGATGATGATGATGATGATGATGATGATGATGATGATGATGATGATGATGATGATGATGATGATGATGATGATGATGATGATGATGATGATGATGATGATGATGATGATGATGATGATGATGATGATGATGATGATGATGATGATGATGATGATGATGATGATGATGATGATGATGATGATGATGATGATGATGATGATGATGATGATGATGATGATGATGATGATGATGATGATGATGATGATGATGATGATGATGATGATGATGATGATGATGATGATGATGATGATGATGATGATGATGATGATGATGATGATGATGATGATGATGATGATGATGATGATGATGATGATGATGATGATGATGATGATGATGATGATGATGATGATGATGATGATGATGATGATGATGATGATGATGATGATGATGATGATGATGATGATGATGATGATGATGATGATGATGATGATGATGATGATGATGATGATGATGATGATGATGATGATGATGATGATGATGATGATGATGATGATGATGATGATGATGATGATGATGATGATGATGATGATGATGATGATGATGATGATGATGATGATGATGATGATGATGATGATGATGATGATGATGATGATGATGATGATGATGATGATGATGATGATGATGATGATGATGATGATGATGATGATGATGATGATGATGATGATGATGATGATGATGATGATGATGATGATGATGATGATGATGATGATGATGATGATGATGATGATGATGATGATGATGATGATGATGATGATGATGATGATGATGATGATGATGATGATGATGATGATGATGATGATGATGATGATGATGATGATGATGATGATGATGATGATGATGATGATGATGATGATGATGATGATGATGATGATGATGATGATGATGATGATGATGATGATGATGATGATGATGATGATGATGATGATGATGATGATGATGATGATGATGATGATGATGATGATGATGATGATGATGATGATGATGATGATGATGATGATGATGATGATGATGATGATGATGATGATGATGATGATGATGATGATGATGATGATGATGATGATGATGATGATGATGATGATGATGATGATGATGATGATGATGATGATGATGATGATGATGATGATGATGATGATGATGATGATGATGATGATGATGATGATGATGATGATGATGATGATGATGATGATGATGATGATGATGATGATGATGATGATGATGATGATGATGATGATGATGATGATGATGATGATGATGATGATGATGATGATGATGATGATGATGATGATGATGATGATGATGATGATGATGATGATGATGATGATGATGATGATGATGATGATGATGATGATGATGATGATGATGATGATGATGATGATGATGATGATGATGATGATGATGATGATGATGATGATGATGATGATGATGATGATGATGATGATGATGATGATGATGATGATGATGATGATGATGATGATGATGATGATGATGATGATGATGATGATGATGATGATGATGATGATGATGATGATGATGATGATGATGATGATGATGATGATGATGATGATGATGATGATGATGATGATGATGATGATGATGATG